>OZ010586.1:1835388-1910388 GCA_963932145.1 Acanthosepion lycidas
ATATATATATATATATATAAAGAAATAGCAGTAAGATATATAATCCGGTGTTCGTATTGATATTTTTTATTTATATTTTTACAAAACAGTGCTCAATGCAAATTTGCAGAGCATAAATATAAAAAATTAACTGATTTTAAGATGACTGAAAAATATCAATAAATTGTCAATAATAAACTATTATTCAATGATCTTCCGAGCAACGTTGGGTATATCCGCTAATATATATATATATATATATATATATATATAGGACGCATATTTTTCTGACAGAGCTTCTACTCAGATATAAGTATCCATTAAAATAAAAATATATATATGTGTGTGTGAGTGTGTGCGCGCATGTCTGTGTGTGTGAGTGATGTGTGTGTGTGGAGGTTATTCATTACATCCCAAGCAAGGCTGTAAATCATCTAATACGCAAGGGGTACTAAGTGGTAAAGAATGTGAAAAAAATGTAAAAGATTATTAAGGAAAGAGAAAATTGAAAGGAAGGGAATAAAGAAAACAAAATATACCAACAAATATTTTAAGTTTTTGAATATTCTATTTACCTGGATAGCAAGAAATCGGAAGAGAGTTCCACAGGCGAGAAGTGCGAGAAGAGTAACTTTTACAATAGTACTTCGCTTACAGCTCGCTATTCAACAGCAAAATAATGAAACCGAACTGCCAATTTAGTACTACGCTTAATTTAATGAATCGTCATATCAAAGAAGAAAGCTCACCAGAACAATTACCGGCAAAATATTTATTCAAAAGGCATAGGGAAGCTACTTTACGGCAATGGGGAAAATGACTAAAGCTGAGATAATAGATCAGGATCCAAAGCATTGCAGATTCATCTTTGGATTTTGTCAAGAATCTCTAGATACATAGCAGAGCAACAAAACGGATGTGGCAATAATAGTCAATGCACGGACGAATGGTAGACTTATAAAAATACAAAATTCTGTCAAGAAAAACTGTCTAGCACGACACAAAGAACCAACTTTCCTAGCAACAAACTCAGCAACTGATTCGATAGAATCATTGCAATTCATATCAGTGGAAAACTTTAAAGCGAGAAGATGCAATGAGTTAAAATCCTGAAGGTTAGCATCAGCCATGATGATGGAAAGGCAAACATGGTTTTGTAAGTCGATTAAAAGAGATTAGTTTTAGTGACTCTAAAATGAACAAACTATTTCTTGTCACAGTTAAAACAGATTGGAACTTAATTTTTGAAATCAGCTGCCAAATTGATTTTATAGAACTTCTCAGACTTGGCATTAAGACGGGAATAAATCGTTGTGTCATCAGCACACATACCGAGTCGAGAAGTGATAAAATGCTGATAAAAATTAGTAATAATGTAAGTCCCAATGTTAGAGCCCTGGGAGTCACCCACATTTATATAAAGAGTGACCAATCAAGGAAACCTTCATATAACGATTTGATAAAAAAGATTTTATTAAATAAAAAAATCAGTTAGAATTACCATAAGACTTCAATTTGTGAATAAAAGCATCCAAACTCTGCCAAACGTATTCTTAATATCTATAGTAACATTCTGGCCTCATTATTATCTAAATTTTGGCGGACTCTTCCGGCATTGGCCGTTAATACATTAGGGAATGTTGTTTTTTCACTATTTTAGAAAATCTATATTACACACAGTGTGAAAGCTGGAGTTTGATGTGATAAGTAGCGATACCAAAAATTAGATTCTTAGCTTTTATCAATTTTTGAGAATTTAGTTTTAAATATGGTCTGAAAAATGTAAAGAAATAACTAATTTCCGCAGGTTTTTGCTTACAAACTAACTTCAAATTTTACTATTTCAAGAATAAATCTAAATAAAGTCAATATTTCATTGGATACATTGAATGGAAAATATATTCAAACCAGAACTCTAATTATGAATGACAAGTAACATATACACACACACACACACATATATATATATATATATATATATATATATATATATATATATATATATATATCTGTGTGTGTGATATATAGAAAATAGGAAAGAACTGGTTAGGTAGCGTGTTGGAATCATATTTTTAAATAAATAATATATATATATATATATATATATATATATATATATATATATATATATTGTTGTATTTGATAAGTAAAAAAAAAATTGTAAAAGATTACAAAATGGCTACTCAATGAATAAGATTTGTTAGACCATAATTAATAAAAACAAAAATAAATAGAAGTCTATATGTCACCATAATACTGCTGGGTACAAATTATAAGACAAAATGTTTTGCATTGTTTATTGAAAATCACCCTAAAACTACTTCACTGTAAAGCATTGCATCATAATATAACTAAATTGTTTAGCATAATTTCTCTTTGAAGTAAATGAAAGTCTTATTTGATGGCATAATTATTTAGTAATAATGTGCTATGCATCTTGTCCATATACAATTTGTAATGCTTCAGAAAATTATAAATTTTATAAGGTCGTGCTATAAGGTTTTTATTGATCACGAAATAAAATTGCAACTCTCTAATTTTGAAACTAAAATTATTTTTTTTAGTTTCCCCAAACAACAGCAACGATTTGAAAAATATATTTTGACACACTATTTATCATGTCAAACCTCAACATTCAAATTCAATGCAACACCACGGTTCCAAAATCGACCTGTCCTAATGTCCTGGTGGTTAAGGTCAGTTAACTGACATGCAAATCTGTAGTATATTAGGTTGGTGCAAAAATAATGTCGTTTTCTCACATATGTTACTATCTGAGAAAACGACATTATTTTTGCACCAACCTAATAGAACAGTATATTTACTAGAACTCATCTTAATCCTTCAAGACAAATCAAATATATGTTAATACAACCAAATTAATTCAGAGAAGAATACGTGAAAACCATACCTTGTGTGGTGTCATAGCATATTATTATTATTATTATTATTATCATTATTATTATTATTATTATTATTATTATTATTATTTAATTTTATATCCTCTCCGACCATTAGATGTTTCGAGCGGGTGATGATGGTCATGTCTCAGATCTTAACTGCAGCTTAGAGTCACAACACTTTCTTCGGCGCTGTTCCAAACAGTGCTGCCAGTTGCACTCTACCAATGATGTCAGGTATACCCAAGGCGTCCTGCCTAACAGAAAGATTCCAGAAAATAGTCTCGAGTAAGCTATCTATAAATGGGACAACTTGAATTGCTTGTTATATTTCTCTCTCATTTGCTCCGCCAGGTACCCTCTGTATTTTCACCTGTTCCGCTCTCAATATGTTCTTGTCCCAAGGTACCGCAACTTCTATCAGAATGCATTCATGGCTACTCTTATGCGCAAGTGTGTTATCAGGGCGATTGCTCTCCAAGCGCTTGTTAGTCTAGATAGTCGTATCATACACAGGCTTCACTTATTCATTTTCAACAAACTGACGGTAGTGAATGCTCGTACTACTTCTGTACACACTCGAGTCCATATTTTCTACATAGATCCCAATTCTAAGAATTATTATTATTATTATTATTTCTCGCTGGCGATCAAATGAGCAAAAAAAAAAAAAAAATTCAATCCGCCAGTGACCTACTTAGTATTCTTACCAGTTTCAATAATGTTGTAGCGTAAATGTTTTCATTCTACACCAGATTTCCTGTTCCTTTTCGGGACTGTTCCTAGTGCGCCATTAAGTATAGATGTAACCGTCATCTCCCTATTTCATAATTATTTTTTTTAATTATTTAACAAGGCCCCGGTATTTAGACACATAATTCTGGGTTAGTTTCTTTGCAATTTTTTTCTGCTTTTTAGTAGAAAGTTTTAAAATGAAAAAATAGCTGAGAAAGAGATAAGAATTTGCATTTCATTTCTCAGGAGCTCGTTATTTAGGAAAGACGCTTTAACATTAACATGTCAAAGTTGTTTTGATGAAACAGCCTTTAATTCTTAATACTGTTGTCATAATCTTTTGCATCAAGTTTCATTCACTTTTTTATTACTGTTTACTAAGCTTAGCACAAGGATATCAGTGTGGGCCTCGTAGCGAGGATCGGATTCACAATATTAGTAATGTTCTAATAGATGATTTTTTTTCAAAATTGCTCCATGGTAAAATGCACCATTTATTGATTAATCTCATATTCCTCTGTAACAAATTACAGTGGTGCACCCAGTGAGGAACTCACTTCGATATGGATCATCTAGGAAAGCAACTTGACTACTTCTCCACGGTGAGGTACCCTCTTTATTTTCATGATTACATATGTTTCTTATCAGTTTTGGTTAGTTCTTTTGATGCATTTTATAATGTTTTTTTTTTTAGTCGTCATTATTTATATTATTCGGACTATTGTCCTCATCTTTGTCGCCATATTTATTAAAACATTTCGGCCGTTGTACGCCCCGGCCTTCTTCAGGTGGTTGGAATGTCGATCTGAACCCTTTATTTCGCTCACTGTTCTAGTTCCACGTGCCATGTCTAATGGATATCAGTTATCTCCCGTTAATTCCGCTCTGAAAGTTCTCCACTGCCTTAACCAGGTATTGAACTCACATTCTTTGGGTCCTGTCACTGGATTTAATTAACGCCTTTATCCACTGTGCCATGTGTCCTTTCAGTCGATCTGTATGTACGGATAGTGGAATGGATGTTGACGCGAAAATCGACGAACCGATTTCGAATTCCGGGCTCGTTTATTGCATTCACTTTTGCAGTCATGCCCTTAGGGAAAAAAACATTAAAGTGTCATCACCCACCAACATCATGGGTTAAATAAGAGAGAGACTGGGCTCCTTAGCCTTGGATAGAAAATAAAAGAAGGAAAACTCGCCTTGCGCTTAAATTCAAAAGCGAGGAGAAATCTATTCCACTATCTTTCCAATGAATTAATGGCAATTAATATAGTAAATGAACTTGTGGAGGTGTTTTGATATTTCACAGGTTCTGTTACACTTCATAGGTTACATCTATATCGTGTATGGCATTTTAAGAGAGAGAGAGAGAGAGGAAGAGAGGGAGAAAGAGAGGAAGAGTAAGGGGAGAGAAGGAGAGAGTGAGAGAGAGGGGGAAATAGAGAGAGGTTCTGTTCATCAAATAGTTTGTTCTTGGGTACTGCTGGACAATAATGAATTAAACTGCAAGGAAAAACGAAAATAGTTTTGAATTTTGCTGCTACTCTTGTGTAAGGACAGCCATAACGCAAGTGTTCTTCTTGCTAAGTGCCTACGCCTGTCCTAATCCGACGCCGACAACGACATTCATCAAGATGCATCTAAAACGTTCGGATCTTTATTTAACTCTATTTGACAGCGACGCTTCAAGCCAAATTGGGTGACTGACAGTCTAATTCAACTCTCTTTGACACATTTGCACGTAACAAAAATATACTTGAGTAGAAGCTGACTTTATTCAACTCAGATTTCCCCACAAGAGAAACATGATCCGCACTGGGAAAGCAGGACTTCTCCCAGATGACAAACAACAGCAAAAATAAACATTATTATATTCAAATCAAAGATAAGTCCAGATGGAGTTTAACGGAACACAGCTGGCCATATTCTTGGCTTTTGCAAAGTAATCCAACGTCCAACTAATATGGGTTAATAAAATTTTTGCACAGATGGCTGATAAATGATTGTGACTCTTAATTTCAAAAAATTAGGACAAGAGAGTTTGTAGATACGTGACGATGAGTGTATATAGTTGTAGAGTTTTTCAGTTTGCGTTTCGAGAGGGAAAGAGCGCATGAGCTGCCTAACGAACTTGTGTAAATGGCTGACAGAACAGGAATTAGGAGAGAGAGAGCGAAAAGACAAATAACAGGAAATTGTGGAGAGCCATGAACGGACACGGTACACCAGTCTGAGACAGGGACACAGCGAAGGAGACGCCTGTTAGGATGGAGCTGAATAGAATATTCTGGACTAGGCCAGTGAGACCCGGACCAGGCCAGAGTATCATGATTTCGACTATCTGTAGCATAATTCTGATTCATTTATAACAAGCCTGTCATGTCGTAGACCTACTCAATATCGAAGACAGGAACGTTAATACAGTTAATAAGGAAACTTTTTTTTTTCACTTAACTCATGTTTACTTCGGAGTTTCTTGGGTATATGTGTCTGATTATTCGTCGAAATCGAGTTAATCTATCGTTGTTTCTCAGTTCTCTTGTACATTTATTGGTATGAATGGGTTATCTATTTTCGTTTCAATTTTATAGATGTTGACTGGTTGTTCATTTCATTTCCTCTTTTCTTTTTTTTTCATTTTTCTTTTATTCTTTCCTCACCTTCTCCGTTGATCTCTAGTTTATTGTTGGCCATTTCATTTCGGTCATGCTTGGAATGTGCTTCGTGTGTGCGTATGTTTTTTTTTAAATCAGCCATAACTTTCTACACAAATTGTTGTACGAATTGTGGTCTTTTATGCTGTGAATGCTTTTTTACACTTTGCTACAGGCGACGCATCCCCGCTGGAAGCTTTCAGCTCTTTCCGAACACAAAACACAAACGACCTGGCGACTTCATAACTTCGCTGTTGCTATGCGTGCATTGCAATAATGACAGCGCGTTTTTAGCTTAAAGTTCGACACTGAGGTTTTTAAAAATATTGAAGCACAATGATTGCTCGACACTGATGTTTTTAAAAATATTGAAGCACAATGATTGCTTATTGCATAACTTCAAGCGTACAATTACATCTGTCTATATATATATATATATATATATATATATATATATATATATAGGTAGATAGTAGATATCAGTTAGGAAGACCTAGTGGGGCTTACACAAACTCTGTTCTCTTTCTAGCTGAATAACTCAAAGGGTTTTTCAGCGATTCTAACGACAAATGATGTCAAGATGGTTAAAAGTTTTACCTGAAAATCTAAAAATAGAAACTCAGTTTAATGGATTTTAAATATTAAATATTTTGTGGGATGGTTAATTATGCTGTTACAGGATTTGGACGATTTTGGTGTTACAGCCAATATCTATCTCTCTCTCTCTCTCTCTCTCTCTATATATATATATATATATATATATATATATATATATATATATATATATATATATATTGCTACTGCTAAAATAATTTGCGACTAATACCCTTTTTATACGGGTAATTTTAGTAAAGTAAATCTGTTTGCTTACCTTGAAAATTAGCTTTCAAATTTCCGTTTAATTTTTTATTTGTTTGGTTATTTTGCCGTTAGTTTTTATTTTATTGTGTTCCGATGATGATCACTTTGTCCTGTAGGAGATACATTGCGACCTCGGCCAAAAAATTGAGCTTCTCTTATTTCCCCGTGATGTCCAATGGACGCACTCGCTGGAGACTCAATGAAAATGGGATATTAATGGAGCACGTGACGACCTACTAACGCAGCATTCTAGATTAGATATTCAGTATTGATTTACCATAACAAACTGCTGGCGAAAATGTTTATAACCGTGGAACATTAACGCATTAGCAATGAACTCGTGAGACGAATATGTTAACTAAACTACAGGGTCAGGAGTTATCGGTAATTTCTTAAGCGTGTCTTAATCTAAATCAAGATAGCAAATAATGTGAGGATCAGACTTTATAGGATATATCTGCTAATGATGAATCTACAAGAGAAGATTAAAGTTTGAAAATAAGTTGTTCTGTTAAAAATAGTGCAAGCGAGAATCGTACTCTCTGTGACTACAGAGTGACACAGCAGACGTCATCGGTGAGTATTAATTTTCACCCTGTCATGCCCAGAGGCCAAATAGAGCGACATTTCGACCCAAGAGAATAATTTTCTTTTCTCGCCATATCTTCATGCTTGGCGTTTAGTAATTCTATTCAATGGCTCAACTAGACATAAGAAAGAACTGGTGCTTATCCATGTCTCCGGCTAATCATTTTTATTTATTTTGAAATTGAGAAAGTTTACAGAGAAGATATACGAAGACTAACAGTTTGCAGAAAGCCTAACTTTTAACACGTGCGATTTAAAGTGCAAGGAATAGTGATGACCTAATTAAAATTCACAAAAGAGTCTAATGTCACCCAGTGCTAAAGTTGTAAAGTTTACATTCTTACAGGAAAATGGTGCCTACATTAAACTGTGGCTGATTCCAGCTCGAAAACCAAACAAGTTATATTCTATAATTACCGATCGGACCCTGAACTATCACTAAACACAATGAACAGATGTTCTCTCGAGTAGGCACCGTGCCTTGAGCGTCTCTTGGGGCCTCAAGTGGAACTCGTACATACGATCCATCGGTAAAGATGCAGGAAAAATGGTCGGTTCCTTGTATCGTTCCAGTAAGTACCTGATTCCTCCTCTGCCGTTAAAAATAGGCTACTGTTGACATATATGGGTAGGAGCTGCCGAGTCTTCACTTTCCTGTCTTGATAGACTCGAAAAGCGTCCTTGTGGGTGACAAATTATTTTCACAGACGAAATGTCGCAAGCCACTCGCTGCTTTATATTGTAACAAATCACCCTCATTCTCTTTGTGTTCCACTGGTGAGACGTAAGATCCACTCGAGCCGCTTCTTTCCACGCACCACTGCTTTGTGGAACTGGCTCCCAAGAGGATGCTTACTCGACCACTACAATCTCTGTCTGTTGAAGTCTAGGGTAAATCGTTATCTTTCCCACATATTCGTATAAACTGTGCCTCTTACTCTGTAACCCTCTACCTCGAGTGGTCCCCGGGCCTTTTACAGGGTTAACATCATTGTAAAAAAAATTATATTCCACTCCATCTTATCAGAGTGCTTCTTGATTGTATTCCTGTTCCAGGTTGATGGGAGTTCGATCCTAACCGCAGGAACTATGGCCCTTCAACTGAAGTGCTCTTTGGCTGTGTCCCTGTTCCAAACTGGTATAGTGAGTTCGATCCTAACATGAGGAACTGTGGCCCTATCTTCTTAACTCCATCTTAACTGAAAATTGAACTCATGTTTTTAAATAGCCTCGTCAGTTCCAGACTCTTATATGCTAAACATCACTCCAAGCCCGTTCATAAGTACTTCAAATAAAATTTAGGAAGGAAGCCCCCATCAATACTGGAAAGAGTTATAACAGTAAACTTGAGAAACCTATTTCTCTGAAAAAAATGTTTCAAGAGAAACATTTTATAAATTTCAAGCGAAACAGTACTGGCTGCTCGGTCAATGAATGCCAAATGTTTCCTTATAGGGAAACGGTTAATACTACCATTTTTATTATTAATGGATTGCCTTTTGACTGTATCCTGTTCTCGTCTAGAGTAATATGTTGGATTAAAGTCGACAAAACGTCGCATATTCCTGCTTCCCCAGACATCTCCCAGACACTCCATATAAAATCTAATAACCACATTTCATAAACCAAGTTCCTGAAAATTCGTCAGTGAACATTAATTAATTCACTGGGGATGATGTTTATTTAATTAGACATGAATAAATATGTGTAAGTATTTAAATTTGCTTCATAACATATTTAGCGAAAACCATTCAGCAAACTGATGTTAAATTGAAAAATTGCCTTCCCACAATCCTTTGCCAAACACTTTTTTTAAGCCCTGCTTTTCTTTTAAACGAGTTTTCATTAAAAAATCAGCAGCTTTATACGTTGGTGAAATTGATCTGAAATTCTATCTATATAATGTTCGATCTGTGTTGAAAATTTTCATAACTGTTTTATGCGCCATCTTGTTTAATAAATGCCACTTTATTGCTCCAATAAGTACCTGACTCCCCACCCCACCCCGACAAGCTATATGTTTACAAGAATCAGATTAGACCAAAACGGAGACTTGCCACTGGGTTATCTCGGCTGGAGCTGCACAATCCATCCCTTCTAGCTTTGATGATGTTCAAAATCCTTACGTTGCCGTGCAGGTGAAGTTATTCTCTACTTTCCAACCGCTTTCCCACGGACGCTGTTTCCATGTTCGGATGAGTTCCATTCACTTGTTCCACAAGTTCAGACATGTACTGCTACATCCACGGAGTAAAACAGCCTCATTTCTTCCGTATTCCAATTGTAAAGAGAGTATTCAACTAAGACAGCTTTTTCCCTAAAACTACTACATTGTAGAACAGATACCTACGTGGCTGCTACCCTTGAACACAACATTTCATAATCTCAATATTCAATCGTTATCTTTCTATCAAATACCCATAATTTTCACCTACTAACACATCTCTTTTATTCATATTATACTTTATAACCATTTTAATGGTATTACTATATCTTGAGTGGCTCTTCAGGCCTATACTGGGTGTATTTACATATAAAACGAGTAAGATTATATTCGAAAAGAAATATTTGTTATGTAGGATATATGATTTGTAAGGCTACAAACTTTTTGATGCTATTACGTATGAGATTAATGGCGATATTTCTAGTGGTTTTTGAAGCAGATTTTATTCATAAAATCACAATTCGGCTATAAAGATTTCTTGCTTGACATTTTATGACTTTACACCACAATTTGCGTTTTTCTTTTAAAATGAATGAATGAAAGAAAGAACTGGATGAAAACGAAAAATAAACAGAAGATGATTAAGAATAGAAAGAAAGAAAGAAAGAAAGAAAGAAAGAAAGAAAGAAAGAAAGAACTGGATGAAAACGAAAAATGAATAGAAGACGATTAAGAATAAAAGAAAGAAAGAATGAATGAATGAATGAAAGAAAGAAAGAAAGAAAGAAAGAAAGAACTAAGTGAAAACGAAAAATGAAGACCATTAAGAAAAAAAAAAGAAAGAAATTCATAAACAAACTAACCAATTAGGTGAAAACGAGAAATGAATAGAAAATGATTAATAAAGATAAAAAAAAATGAAAGAAAGAATTATTAACGAAAAGGAAAAATTAAAAAAGTAACAAAGAACAAAAAAATTAGCAAAAACAAAGAAAAAGCAAAAAACAAACTTTTAACCCCCTCCCCACGGGAACAGAAATGGTAAAGATAATGAAAGAGAAAAATTAAAAATACGAAGAATGAAATGTATTGTGTCTCAGATAAAAGAGAATTACATGATTTCCCATAAGTTTTCCCCATAGACAATTTCATCCACGAAAATTGTACCGAAGCATCTTTTTTAAAATAATTAAATGTATAGTGTTGAACAAAAAAAAAATAATATGGGCCCCCTATCCCCAAAAATTACTTAATCTTTACTAAGAAGACTGAACACTGTAAGTCTTAGGGGTAGCATCAGTGGTCATTCAAAACTGCATTAAATTCGAGATATCTATTATTTGCTATTTATTGGCATTAATTTAACAAGTATATCAGGACGAAATGTAGGTTGGTCATGAAATCGGTGTATATGCTTGAATTTCTGGGATGAGAAAGAATTTCTGGGATGTTTATTATTTACATTTGGATTATTGTCCCCACGATTGTTATTGTTAATACATACCTCGGTGAATGCAATTAAGTGTGATAAGGAGCAATGATCTTAGCAGCAGTCAGGTTAGGTTTAATGTTCCAGTTTAGGATGGTCCCACAGGAGAACCTAGTGGATTAAATTTTTGGTTCATGCGTTTGGTTCCGTATAAATTGTTTAACCCCTTGAGCGGGTGGTGAAGACTTAGATTCAGAGAAAACAAGATGAACATTTAATAAGAACTGGAGGAGATATCCATAGATATGAACAGCGTAAAAAGAACAAGCTACTTCCGCAGATTAAATAAAGGGTTCAGTTCGAAATTCTCTGAAAGTTATCCGGTTCGGTAAGCACCTGATGAAGGCCGGAGTGCACAATGGCTGAAACGGTGTGATAATATCAAACAATAGTCCGAATGTAAATAAAGCAAATAAACAAAATATGATAGCATTTTGGTTATAGGATTCTCCTTCTTGTATAATAAAGGAATTTTATGATTCAACATCCCGTAAAAAAAAAACTAATTAAATCTTTACGGAATCAAAATATCACCGGAAAATTGGAAACGAAATTAATTAAGTTAAGTAATGTAGACAATTGCATTAAAATGTGAAAAAAGGCGAAAGATCACAATGACATCACAGAATCAAGTCCAAAGCAGAAGAAATGTACCGATCTCAAAAATCTCTTTACATTTCAACTCTGACATCATTAAAGATTCCCACAAAAATAGAACATATATCAATATGTAGCCAATCATTAAAAAGTCTGACTCCAAACATAAATAATAAGTGACTTACTAATAGGAAACATAGAATAGCCAGTGCTAGGAAAAGTTTCGTCTAACACCGCAAATTGCTACCAAACCAAAGCACTAATCTGAAAACAGGTTCTTAAATAGCCTCATCAGGTCTAGACATTGCGCCACATTTGTTCTTAAATATCTAAACTGTCAGGACACGACAACAAAGATGAGGACAATAGCCCGAATATAAATCGTGTAAATAATTAGAATTCCCCATCTCAGAAATTCAGACAAAAACTCAACTATATGCTTTCTCAGATCAATGATTGTTATGGTGGCCTATCTACATTAGAGTGAACTCTTCCTCCTTCATAAATACTAACCTGCAAGACTTCCTAAGGCAGTCGACACGCCGTCTCTGAGTGAGTGCGACTTCTGTTGAACTCTCTGGTGGTAGACAGATCCCAACCCGCTTATGCAGGTTCTAAGGGAATATTTTTGGCCGAGCCTAGGGGCTCGGAGAAACTCACATTAAACTCGGCCTTGTGCCACATACATTCCTTGGAAGGAGACTGTTAAATATTGGCAGTCAACCCGCAGTCTCTGATTGTGTCCGACTTCTGCCGAACTCTCTGCTTTACCCGAATGGGGCGTTTCGTCCGGGGAGGTAGACAGACTCAAACCCGTTAATGCGGGTTCTGTGGGGATATTTTGGCTTGGAGAATCCACAGTAAACTCGACCTTGTGCCACATACATCCCGCGTGGGTGGGGGACTGTTAAATATTAGCAGTCGGGACGCAGTGTAACCTTACAAGTTCGGATGGACACTTCTATCTGCTGACTAATAACACTCTTATTTTGTGTATATGTGTTATTTCAATACACTTGTTCAACCTACCTTCTTTTCGTGTCTTTCTTTCTGGCCCCTAACAGGCCACAACAATGATTATAAATGGTGAGTGTAGTCGATGGGCCATCCTTCTTCGAACTTTGTGAACTGGTGCTACAGAATCACAAACAAAAACCTGTATCATCTAACAGAAACCACATCACTAAAATGAATATCAAATGTATTAGGTTGGTGCAAAAATAATAACGTAATAATGTCGTTTTTTGACGTTAAAAATATGTCAAAAAACGACATTATTACGTCATTATTTTTTGCACCAACCTAATAACTCGAAGTGAAAATAATGATATAATCAAGATGTGAATATTCCACACTATTTCAAATAAAAGGTTAGCAAGGAAACCCACATGAATACTGAAAAGAGCGGTAACAGCTAGTGGACTTGAGAAAATTATTTTCCTGAAAAATTGTTTTAAGAGAAAGATTTTATAAAAAAATTACCGAGAGTAGTAACGGCTGCTCGGTCAATCAATGCTAAATATTCCCTGATAAGGAAAAAGCGAATATTACCGTCACCATTAAGTCTCAAGGCTGACATATACACACCACTAAAAAGGAATACCGATAGATTATATCTATAACAAGAAAACCAATAAAGACTTCTCAAATCGGGACAGTTCCATTCAAATCGCAACTTATGTTAGAGCCTCTAATATAGGAAAGGGAATTTTAATTTTTTTTACGCTGTTGTTTTCAGCCTAAGATATGGAACTTATATTTGAATTATGGGCGAAAATGATACTTAAAACATGATTAAATTCTGGGTAATACTTTAGGCTCAAGCATTTTATATTTTATATGATTTCAGATACCTTCTTATTCCAACCATGAATCCAAATGATATATTTAAGAAAATATGTGAATTTAATTTTCCGAGAGGAATATACAAGGTGCGATGGGTAAATTGTCGCAATTTTATATTTTTAATTTTAAGTTGATGGTTTTTGAGTTTTTTCGACTGCGGAGTATTGTAGGCTCAGTTGGACACAGTCTGTGAGACTAAGAGCACCATGACGTAATTCACTCCACCAGAAATTTGGAAATGGCCTGCTGTATTGTTTGGAATTCGCTTCGGAAGCTCCATTGCGAATATTTCAGAGTGTTTGCATGTCAATCTGAGGACAGTGTAGAGGATTTGGAATGAGTTGGATAATATATCCAGTCAACATCATGATGTTTGAAGTGATCACTAGTGTTGGCGACGTTATGCTTCCATTCATCTTCCCACAGGGTCTAAGACTCAACGCGGAGGCCTACAATAAGTGGGGAGGGAGTGTTACCATTGGTTAAGATGGTGGCAACAGGATTCTGAACCATGCCACACAAACTGGAGAATCCAATCATCGCTGTCAGATAATTTATGCGACCATATCAGGTCTTATATCTGGCTACCAGCTCACCAGACTGCAACCCTCTTGATTATTATGTGCGGGCGCAGTTGAACGAGAGTCCAACAAAATTCCTTGTGATACCAAAGATGAACTGAAAGCAACGATTATGGCAACATTCACAACTTAAACAAGGAAACCGTCCAGAAAATTTTCAAGGAGATTCCCAAATCGTGTGGAGGCTTTGGTTAAAGCCAGTGGCGATTTTATTGAAGAAATTTACTCTGTGGTATGTCAAGATATTTTTGTGTAATTTTGGTAAATATATCTGCTAAAATGAGATGTCAGTGTTATTTTTATTTTTGCATAATTTAGACGATAATTTATCCATCGCACTCTGTAGTTTGTGGTTATTTTTTGTTGGTGGAATTTTTGGTAGAGCTCGAAAATTTGAGCAAGTTCTATGCATTTCTTGATATTTCTTTGCCTTCTTCTTACAGGGTCTACGTAGCTCGTCGGTACACATGTCTTGTTTTAGGCACACCTTCATACTTTGCCGGTGTCGAGTTGCCGTAGCGGTTAAAAGAGCAAAGAAATGTAAATCGACAAATCGAGTTTTAATTCTGGCAGAAGTCGGCATCTTTTAACATTAATTCCTTCAGGAGAAATCCCCTGCGTTTCTTATTTCATACTGTTTGTACCTTTTTACTATTTCAATGAAGTGGAATCAGGAACCCCTAAATATCCACCTCCATTTCACTTGAGAAATCCTATGACGGAACCAAAATGCTACCCCGACCATCTTGGGATTAAAATTTATTGTACAGGGTGGTCCGAAATCTTGTCACTCCTCCATAATATAATTTTCTATTTTAGATGGCTGACACGACTTCCTACATTTTGTAAGAGAGGCTGCTCGATGTGTGACAGCATTAATGAAAGTAAATAAACTGTGTCCAGTACATGTACTTTGTATTACTGTCTTACTTTTTCTATTTTTCTCATTAGTTTTTGGTATGGAGGTGACAAAACTTTCGGACCACATTCTATAGCTATTTTTTACAAATGAATGTAAGTCAACCAAAAAATCTGTCATATTTCAGACGTTATCTGTTCTCCCTATCCCCATAATCTTCACCTCCTGCAAACTCGTCTTTCACTTATATCGCATTCCACATTCACCATTTTAACAGTAAGCCTCTATCTTGAGTGGCTCACGACCCTTCTATTAGAAGAACTTTAGTAATATCTATGGAATGAATGGATTTTACTTATAATCCATGATTTTTCTTTATTACTTTCATCATTCTATCTAGTGGATGAGCGTATGTCAATAGGCGTGTTTGTGTTTAACGTTGTTGAATAGTCGGATCAAAAGTTGATCCCCCCCCATAAATGGCATACAGGTTCCAACCCTGCCAGGATGAACATTTTCTTTATTATTATTCGTTCGAGCTAGTTTGGACATTCATGAGTCTATCACACCAACAATCATGGTCCTGGACCAGGTTCTAAAGGTCGTTTGGATGACATAACATAGCTGGTCAATGTAGGTTTGCCAACCCGTCTTGCTCCATGACTAGTTGTCCAGAACAGTATCTATCTATATTTCTGAGATGAGGTTTTACGTACATTATTTACTCTAAGTGACAGGACCCAAAGAGTGTGAGTTCAATACCCGGTTAAGGCAGTGGAGAACTTTCAGAGGGAAATTAATAGGAGATAACTGATAACTGACATCCATTAGACATGGCACGTGGAACTAGAACATTCTACCCCAGCGAGCGAAATAATGGGTTCAGTTCGACATTCCAACCACCTGAAGAAGGTCGGAGCGTACAACGGCCGAAACGTTGTAATAAATATGGCGACAAAGATGAGGACAATAGTCCGAATAATGTAAATAGTGCACAGAACAGTTGATTACTGGCGAGTTCTTATATTGCTGGCCAGCAGTGTCCTGCAAAGTGAATTCTGCGTTCGCTTAAGATTGTAGAAGTATCAGGGATGGGTTCATATAGATGTAATTTAGTTGGATACTGTCTCCAAGAGATGTTAAGTACAACTCTCAGCATCCAAGAGTAGGTTCCATCAAGGCTTTTAGTTAATGTCCATTACAATGGCTGGAAAGAATCACTGCTTGAGTAAAGAAAGTGTCTTTCAGGGTGACACCCTTTCTTTATTAAAACTCTTGAATGCACATACCGGTAGATATAAATTTAAAAACAGACATTTACTCAAACACGACTATCCACTAAATACGTTTAAAGCACTGATATCGAGGGGACAAATTGATTTTGTAATATTTTCAACTGTCTAGTGATCCTTTCTCTATTCTGGAGCGACATGTCATTGTTAATGAAACATTTTTTCACACAGACGTTAACATTTCCGATCCATTGCTATTTTTTCGCTATTTGGTAACGGTAAATGTTCAAATGATCTCTATTCTTTGGTTCTACCAGTTACGACGTTCTTCACAACTCGAAGACATGTTGCTACTTCCACAGTGTCGAACCACCTTCATTTCTTCCATGTTCTCTATCCTTGAAGAAAGTTCATTTCAGACAGCTTTTCCCCGCAAAACGGCAACTGTACGGAGCAAATACCCACGCGGGTACTTTCCTAAACAATTAAACTTTTTAAGTCAAGGATTAATCGTTATCCATCCTCCCTATCCTCATAATAATTTTCTACTACTTCTTATTTCGTTCATGACATCGATCACGAATCCCTTAACTCCTTAGGGGTACCACATCTAATGCAACCGTACTAACAGTAGTGTCTCTTGAGTAACACAGCCCGACCGAGTCCAACTATCATGTAGATTGGTTCGAATTCAGAGTTTTCCTTCTCTAGACTGGCTGCCAACCAAGGCTATAGGGCACAAATCTATCTTGTCATTTACCCATAGGTGCGGGGGGAAGAGATGGATTCATACCTTTCCCAATTGTATTATCAAGTGAATGTAAAGAATTCGACTGGAATTCAAATTCACTCACCACATTCGTCATAAACCTTTAACTAGTCACCCTCTACATTGAGTGGTTCTTAAGCCTTGTATTGGGTGGAATTTACTCTGAAAAATGGTTGCACATTGTTCTCCACATCAGAACACTCGATTCAGTAGAGACACTGGGGTTCTCCACGGACTAAGATCCCAACAATCAGCAGGAAGATTTATTGTCAGTTTTATTTTTGGATAATGAAAGTATTTTCATGGCTGACTATCTTTTGAAGAGCTAAGCTGTTAATGCAGTATACCTTGAATGTTTCGATTGAAAGAAACATTAAAAGAAAAAACAACTGAAGAAAGCTGAAGCTTTTTTTTTTTCATTACAAGACACTGTACCGGTTCATATGGTTATCTGAGAAGAACTTCAGGTTTTTGAGAAATTTTAAGTACATTCTCGGAGTTATGATCGCCTTGTTCCATAAAAAATGTCCCTTAAAGATAACTCCTCTGAGGTCACAAACTTTTGCATGTCCGAAGTGAAAAATATCAGCTGCAGTCACTTGGCAAAAATGTAAGCCCCTCCTAATGATCAGATGATATTTAGGTGTGGTCCGCTAAGACACTTTCATTAGAAGTAACAACGCTTTATCAAGAGAAGTGAGTTAACTGAGTTAACGTTCTTTCCTCCCTGTTTCTCTCTCTCCCCCCTCTCTCTCTCTCTATACATACATATAGGTATATATATATATATATATATATATATATATATATATATATATATATATATGTGTGTGTGTGTGTGTGTGTGTGTGTATGTGTGTGAAAATAAAAATAAAACATCCCAATAACTTTAGATACATACATAAAAAACGCACATTTAGTTAAAAATAAAAAAAATAAAAATCGCCCTCGGTAATGGCTAAAAGAATAGCCGAAAGCGCTCGTAAATGCAGAACCGTTGATCAGTTTTTACACACTTTGTGTCCAGAAAAGAAAACATTTGGACCAACACAATAAAAATTAAATAAAATGCTTAACTGCAGTACCTTGACAGTTGTCTTTAACGAAACATGTATAAAAGAGGGATTGCTGCCTAAACACACACAATATATATATATATATATATATATATATATATATATATATATATATATGTGTGTGTGTGTGTGTGTGTGTGTGTTAAACGTTATTTTTAGTGGATATTCATATTTGAGTAGAGGCTCTGTTTATTTTGTAAATTGTGTAAATGTAAGCTGTACATGAATTAAGAGAGCAAAACATTAAGAGCGGCAAAGGTCAGGAAGTTGTGGAGAGCCATGATTGTTTAACTCCTGATAAGAAGACACCTCATAGAAGAAGACTAAATTGGAGGCTAAATTTTATTATTTTACTGTTGAAATTGCTAGATGTAACCGTAAGTTCTATGCTAATAGTGTCTTCTTTTATTTATTCATTTCCTTTTGTTTAGGCATACACCTAAATATGACTTTTTTTAATCCGTCAGAATGATACTCTAAAATCATATAAAGTATTGCAAAACCCAATCCCAGAATAAGAATATTTCTATCATTGTCTCAGACAAAATAGATGTAGTTGTTATCCTTAGTACAGATATCTATAATGAAAAGTAGATTTCTACTTATAATTTATACAAAATATTCTTTAAGCTACTCTAATGCTACTGAAAATATTTCAAAATTCTACAGCACAACAGTTTATATAAAATATATATATAAAGGGGAGACAGGCCGCCCTCTTACGGTAAGACTTCAAGAACACCAGAAAGCTGTAACGCGAGGGGAAGTAGAAAAATCAGGCGTGGCTGACCACATATGGAGAGAGAAGAGAGATCACCGCCCTCTGTGGGATCAAGTTGAGATTATAGACAAGGAACAACATTGGAAAATTCGTAAACTTAAGGAATCAGCACATATGCTAGGACACAAAAATCCCCTGAACCGACCAAGCATAGAAATAAATAAAATATGGGAACCAGTAATTAAGAGTGCCAGAGAAAAGCGATAATAACAACAAGTTGCAATATGAGCTCTGGTAAAAACATGAAATGATAACAGCAAAAAATTGCAATATGGGCACTGGTAAAAATGGTTGCTGAAAACATTAGGTTTATAATACCCAGAAATTCATACAGAGATGTCCTCAAGGACACATGGCACAGTGGATAAAGGCGTTGGTCAGATCCAGTGACAGGTCCAGTGACAGGTCCAGTGACAGGACCCAAAGAGTGTGGGGAACTTTCAGAGGGAAATTAACAGGCGATAACTGATAATTGATATCCATTAAACATGGCACATGAACAGTCTACTCCAGTGACTATCTAGTGAGCGAAATAAAGCGTCAAGTTCGACATTCCAAGCAACGGCCAAAACGTTGTAATAAATATGGCAACAAAGATGAGGACAATAGTCCGAATAATGTAAATAATGTACAACAGTTTAAGCTGACAATTTCAAAATCTAAAATTGAGCTTGGTCTAGACATTTAGTTAGCCATTTTGATCTGAGAAAGCGGTTGTATCCAGCTGAGAGTTTAGATGTTTCTGAAAGAGTTTGGTACCATGCATGATATCGATATGAATATCTAAATATCTCTGTCTGAGATAAGGTGTTCTACCTATTTACACTATTTACATTGTTGTCCTCGTCTTCATTGCAATATTCACGATGTTTCGGCCGTTGTACACCCCAACCTTCTTCAGATGATTGGACTTTTGAATTGAACTTTTTATTTCATCCACAAGGGTAGATTGTTCTAGTTCCACGTGCCATCCGGATCTCTCAGTATCACTGGATTCAATAAACGCTTTTATCTTCAG
The DNA here is from genome assembly GCA_963932145.1 of Acanthosepion lycidas. Classification (NCBI taxonomy): domain Eukaryota; kingdom Metazoa; phylum Mollusca; class Cephalopoda; order Sepiida; family Sepiidae; genus Acanthosepion; species Acanthosepion lycidas. The sequence goes on from OZ010586.1 coordinate 1,855,520, forward strand.
GGTCACATGACCCAGTGGATAAAACCGTCGGTTGATTTGACCCAAAGAGTTGTGAATTTAATACCTGGCTACAGCAGAAGTGAACAAAAACTTGGAGAGTTGAGTTAAAGGAAGATAACTGATACTGAGACACCCGGAAGAGGCATGGCACGTGGAACTAGAACAATCTACCCCGGTGCACGAAATAAAGGAATCAGCTCAAAATTTCAATCACCTGAAAAAGGTCGGAGCGTGCACTGGCCGAAACGTCGTGAATGTGGCAAAGAAGACGAGGGCAACAAATGTAAGTAGTGTAAATCTCAATATATGTCTATATCTCTGAGATGAAGGTGTTGTAACTATTTACACAATTTAGGTTGTTTGAACTGTTGTCCTCATCTTTGTTGTCATATTCGCGACGTTTCGGCCGTTGTACGTCCCAGACTTTTTCAGATATCCGGAAGAGGCATGGCACGTGAAATTAGAACAATCTACTCCGGTAGATGAAATAAAGGGTTCGGTTCGAAATTCCAATCACCTGAAGAAAGCCGGATCGTAAAACGGCTGAAACGTCGTGCATATATGAAAACAAAAATGAGGACAACAGTCCGAACAATATAACTAATGAATATCTCAATCCGAGGAGGTTATTTAAGAATATGATTCGAGTTTTTAGGTTAATGTTTTGGTTGTGTAGAAATTAGGGTAAAAGTTTTCGTTTTGTAACTATTCTATTCTCAATTTCCTTATCTCTTATACTAAATTTACTATGATTGACCTATACAGCGATTAGTATTTACTAATTCCACATACCGAATTCAGAATATGACATCTGTTTTCATTCCAATTTCAATCGGAATTCTTAAGAGACAATAAAATAAACACAAAATTTTAATCCCTCAAGAAAACCATTTTTGTTTTGTTTTTGAAATATTTTCCTTAAAGCTTAATATTCAAAATGGCCGCCAGAAGACGAACAGCCGACAAAAAGAAAACAGGAATTTCGATATCTATAGCCATCTTCACTTCCTTTTTGCTAAAAGTCATATTTTCTTTGTGTTAGTTTAAATTGGCACATTCTGTTTTCCTATATAGCGACCAGTTTTACTTAAGGTTCATCATTTTGTTGATTTCAGATGAAAACTAGGAAATATATTTCAGTGATATTTTCACGTTCCAAAATTATGGTTTAAGATTATATTTTAGATACCCGTAAGAAAAAGCAAGCGAAAGTTTAAACTGATGCCAGGTGGACATATGTCTCGTTCACATCTATTTTTTCTTTTATATATTGTGATCACTGTGGTCAAAGTTCGTATTTTCTTAATTCAAGATGACACCTTCTTCTTTAATATATTTAAACTAGGAGGAAATTTCACTGATATAAGTGGGAAAACTTCAAAGTTTTCATCTAAAATAAAGAAAACACGAACTTTAAACAAATTCATTGCAATACGTGGAAAAATGTGTAAGTTTAAACTGACACCAGGAGCTTACGTGTTAAGGTTGCATAAATCAAAAATCAAGAAGAAATTATAATACCATTTATTTTATCCCTTTAAATGCTACTTTTTGTGCATAACTATATTTAAATAGACTCTCCATTTATTTTAAACAGTATTCAATTTCGTCTACTGGCCTGAATATTCGAGAAATATTATTAAACGAAAACGCACCTTTTGGGAGGATTCGAACTTGCGTTCTATTTTGCAGGTGAATCCGTTATTAGATCCGACGTACTTTAACCAACTCAGATACGAAGGTGTGCTTAAAGGCAATGTTCTATGTTGCCTTTAAGTCCTGGGTATCACGATTAACTACATCCGGCAGTAAGGCCTCTGATAGGAAGACTGGTGTTTTTGACGAGCGTGGAACCACTTCCCACCACTGACCCAGGGTAGTAGCATCTATTAGGGTCCCAGCTATGGGCAAATAGTGAACCCCCAAACACAATGAAAGTATAAAAATACATTTTTATCGTAAAAAAAACAACAATATATTTTTATATAAAACAATTACCAACGATGCATATTTATAGCTAAATGGTCAACAATACATTTTATTCTGCAGTTCAAGCAATAAACTGTGTTCAAAATATTTAGATTTCGACATTAAATAACCCATAGAGGTGTTGATATGCCGCTAAACAAAATCAACTAACCAAACAACAAACATGAAATAACACTTTCATGGCAATAATTCATGTAATATCCTAGAATTCCTTAAAGAAATCAAACTGTATTCCAAAATATAACTTCAACAAAACTACAACATAAAAGACACATATCACTGTCTCTAGTAATCATGACCACACAAACCTGTATATGCACAAAAGCTGAGTATCATCTACCATGTATTCAATTGTGAAAGCAGAATAACATTATCATATTTTTATTACTTCAAAGCTATCAAGAAAATTAAATTTCCGCATTAAATGACCCATAACGAATTGATATGCCGTTAAAAAAATCGATCAATCAATCATATTGCTTTTAAGCACATCTTTCTCTTTTACATTCCCGAAAGTTCATAACTGTTCAGTTTGGTATCCGAAAAATAAACAAAGCAATTTCTAAAGAAACAAAATAAGAGGCTCTCGTGGTTCACGCATTCTAAATAGGCAGAACATGCGTAACCCTGAACAGATTCAAATGAATTATCTTCTTGACCAACGATGGATACTTTCATTACATTTTGTTTTTTCCATAAGTATTTCGGCGAGATTGCACAACAGTCTGGTTAATGTTTCGGCGGCACTAATTATTGCTGACACGTGTAGCGAGACACTACCTTAGCTTATCGCACGTTGGCGTCATGAATACTGGACACACAAGACGTTAGGAATTCAGACCGATAAAGCAAATGGAAATTTACGTTGGATAATTGATATAAAACACGATTATTTGCCTTTTTATTCATCTTTTATACTTTAGATATTTCGATGAATGCGAGAGTCGTGTGTATATTATTTGATTGTTGCTTTCTCAGCACAGTAAAAAAAAGGAATAAAAAGCATCCATTGGTTACAACATTTTGTAGACATCAAAAAGTGGTTTTGAAATTTATACGGTCTTTTATTATGGAAAATAGATGACGTAAGCCAAGATAAGTACTTTGATAAATTGAATGACGCCGCTATAAATTGATATGAATAAAATGACTTCATAAAATAAAAATACTGGAAAATATAGAAGCAGCGTAATACGGAAATTTCCCCAATAATCCGAAAAGAAGGAACAATGCACATTACAAGTCATATCGTTCAACACAGTGGAAGGCATTTTAATATTTGTCTTTCCCTCGGATGCTGACAAATTTTGTGACTCCTAAAAGAGGAAAAAGAAAATAAAGACAAAACACCACAAAAGTGGTATATACTTGTAATATATTTTTACAAAAAACAACAAATATTTTGCAAGTTTTCACGAAACTCATTATTTGTCTCTACCCGCCCTGACGATGGCTTAAGAAGGACGAAATCTTGAACCATATTTCTTCTGAAATAAACTTTGGACAATCTCTGACAGAATTTCCTCCTTATCTGAGAAGCATTATTCGTAATTTGGAAAAGTCGATCAATAAAATTAATCGACATAAAATGTTTCTTGTCTTTAATGGCATTTACCTTAAAGAACATTTATTGCCTGAATACACAATATATATATATATATATATATATATATATATATATATATATATATATATATATATATATATATATATAGGGAGAGACAGACAGACAGAGTGAGAGAGGGGGAGAGAGAATTAATGGATTTATTTTTAAATTGGGGAGCACATTTTCATTAAGATTTTTCGAATAGGCTGTAATATATACAGTTTTTAAATAAAAATAATGGCTACTTGCTTCCGAACAAACGCGTCTTCTAAGGCGGCTAGATAATCCTAGTTGCAGATTCCTGCTCATGCACATTTGTGTTTGTTAAACATCCACAGAACCCACCTATGCTGAGTGGACCTTAGTTAGAGTTTCTGGGAGTGAGCGTATCATCTGCTATTTTCACCAGTGTACACTCAAATCCTCAGTCATGATTACTTGTAATTTCGTTCTATTCGTTATAGTACTCTTTACCCAATTTCAGTCACAAGGCTTCGTTCAGCTCATTGCTTTCAGGCATTTTTCAAGTTTCCACACGGTGAGATATAATATCAAGACGTCATCTCCCTGACAAATTGATCATGGGTTTCATAGTCGAAATGCGAACGTTCCTGTTTTTTTCTGTTTCTCAGTGAAAATTTGGATATTATTTGTCCGATGTATGCGTGCTTTCGGCTTTTTATAAACCGTTATCAAAGAGATTTTGTTCATAATATTGTGATTATATGTATATAATATTTTTGTTTTTTTGTGTGATGTTGCTTTTTAAATATCGTGTTTTCTTTTTTTAAATATCGTGTATTCACACGTCATGATGTTTTTTTCTTTAAAGTATCTTGTTTTCTTACGTCGGTTTGTGTTGTACTATTTTTTAGTTTTTAGTTTAATCTATTACGCATGACATAATAGACTGTAATTAGCTTCGCATATATCAACTTGACATCTGAAAAAAGTAAAAAAGATCTTGGTAGCTAACGCAACCAAAAAGGACAAAAGAAGAAAATCATAAACGTTCCATTTATATTTTCTTTCCAAAATCTCAGATTCACAGAGCATAAATTAAAAACTAATTCCGCTGTGTCAGACTCCGTGCCATTTTTATCTATTCTTCTTAGTTTCCCTCTCCAGCGGTGACTAGGGTGAAAAATCAATCTATATAAATTGATTAGCCATGTTTACCTTGCCAGAACACAAACAGAAGAAAGACTTATATGCTTCGTTTTTTTTTGTTTTTTTTGTGTTTTTTTCTTAATTTGTTTATTTTAGTGTCGGTTGTTGGTTTATCTTTAACAGCTTCAGACTGTAATCCAAACCTATTTTCGTTCACCTGACACTATCAAAAACAAATTTCATACATAAATCTCGTACGAGTCTCAACTTCTCACGCCCATGCCTGTCGTAAGATGATGCAGCTTCTAGTAATATGGCTCTCATATATAATCTTACTGCAAAAGGAGTTGTTGCAGCCCCACAAATAATTGGGCAATAAGAGAATACATAGATGCACACACACACACACACACACACACACACACACACATATATATATATATATATATATATATATATATATATATACAAATGAAATGAGAACAAATAAAACTCAATAGCAGAGAAATAAAGAACCCGCATTTACCACTGAGATGCAATGATATGCATCGAAACATGAATGAATTTATGTATCTGCGTTACATATATGTTCGAATGTAATATCCTATAATAAAGACTGTGTGTGTGTGTGTGTGTGTGTGTGTGTGTGTTAGTGTGTGTGTGTGTGTGTGTGTGTTTATTTAATATATATAGGAACCGACAGCCCAGACACCAGCACATGTGATTTGATTATAGTGGTGAAAGCTCTGTGCAGAAGCAACCACACTTTTTGAAAGGCCAAATACAGAGACCCGGTGCATGCCACAGGGTCCCCAAACGACCTTCCCGTCCAGTACACACACACACACACACACACACACACACACACACACACACATATATATATATATATATGTGTGTTCCGTTCCGTTCTCTTACGCGTGATCTATTTTTTAATTGAAAAAACAAATTAAATCCATATTCACTGGTAAAAAGAATACAACTATTCTTACAATCCAAAATATGTTTTCGCTTTAAATAACCTACAAAGGACTGATAAGCTGTAAAAGCACCATATCAAGCAGTCTTAATTAAGGGAAGTGCTGATATCATAGCGTTTTCCAGGGGCACGGTGGAGCAATGGATAGCGGCTCGGATTCAGAAATCGGAGAGCCGTGTTCGAATTCCAGTCGAATTCATTACATTGACTTACGTCCCAATACCACTGGGAAAGGTATGAATCCTCTTCTTCTCCCCTCAGTTATGGTTAAATAATAATTTCTAGTCTACCGCAGAAAGAAATGGCAACCTGCTTCGGGAAAAAATCTACCTTGTCAGTTATGTATCCACAGATACATAATCACCTAAACGTTTATCACGCATGGCACATAACAGATGCGGCATGCTGATGGGATGACAAAAATACGGCAGTTTTGTTTTAGAGAAAACATACTTTGCACGAAATGGCCATTATATAAGTGTTAGTGGGGCACGTCCTAGTGGAATAATGATTAAAAACAAGATAACATTTAATTATTTGTGCTAGAATAAAATCTAATTAGTAATTTTCCAAAGGAAACTAAAGAAAATAACATAGAATAAAAACGAAAACATGTAGAGCACGAAATGACCACTATATAGGTGTCAGTTAACCATAAAATTACATTTATGATAGCATCCAAGTCAGGATGTTGATTCCGAGAGAAGAAAACACAGAACTTTTCATTTTGTCGCCAGGGTCTTTGACACTTTCGGTCAGCACTTTGTGGGTGAGATATATTGGTGTTTGCCATGGGCATAAAGGCTGAGCGATGTAAAGGCTGAACGATGTAATCTTAGGGTTAAAGAAAAAAAAGGAGGAGAAAAAGAGAAATATTGCAGGAGACGAACGGAATCGTGGAATAAAGGAAAGAGTAGAATATTTCTTTGGAGTTGCTGAATCCATTTTCGTTTATTTTTTTTTTTTTTGTTTTATATTTCGTTTTTATTTTCAGACGTTACAGTGAAAGCGAGATATTTGCTGAGATTAGAAGATAGGGTCCGTAATGTAAGCCATAAATGTGTATTCATTGTTTACTTTTGACAGGATTATTGACAGAAGCAGACGACAATGTTTCGCTTGTGAATTGCTGTTCGCATATCAGGTGCTGAATCCTTCCGGAAACACGTGATAAAAACACACACGTAAACAACAGACACACACACGTATGTATGTATATCAAAGCAATGGTGGTAAGTGAAAGACAAAATGAAAATGACAACTTCTGTGTTAGGCGTTTTGTCCCTTGAAAAGACATCTTCGGACTAATAATGGTAATGTTAATGCTTGCTTTTCCTGATAAGGAAACACTCGGTATTCATTGCCTGAGGAGTCAATGATATTCGAGTTAGGCATTTCTGCTTTTCTTGAACATCAGCCTGGGATTAGTGTAGTATTTGTCTTCGGGCGGACAAACTATCTTTTATTTCTCAATTGTGTTTGTCTAGTAAGCTTTTATTACCATTATTCGTGCTTCTGCCTAAGATATATCTTATAAATAATGACATGTAGTTGTGTTATAGACATCAATGTCAAAAGTCAGAATTTCAGATACGCCAGGTAGAGTAAAGTGCTTTCCAGAGTGAAAGAATGGAAGATTCTTTCTAGCTTTTTCTAGAAATGAATTGTATATAATACTTCCACTTGAGCTCTGGATTGAACCTAATAGACGTTCATCGTGATTGGAGAAAACTCAGCAATTGTTTGGTGATGATGAAAAGATTCTAGTTTGGTTTTTGAGGTATTGAAAGTTACAAATAAGATTCACTTCCCAATGGAGCTCTCAAAAATCTATCGGAGAAGATCATAATTTACATTATATACATATGCACTATCGTTCACACCTTTGTTATTGTTATCACAACATTTCAGCCTTCACCCGGTGCTTGTCGATCCGGGTAACTTGCACAGAATTTCGAACTGAACACTTTATTTAATCTACAGAGTTAGATTGTTCTCGTTCCACTGAACTTGTCTTGGGATATCTCGTAATTATTTTTTATTTAGAAATGCTCATATATTGCTCGTCTCTTTTACCCCGAGTTCAAGTACGCACTACCCGACCCAGGGATTGAACTCAAAATTACTATGTCACTTACTTTAATCCAATTGACTGGTGTCCGATGCGAGAATCATGAATGAACTTGGAGCCTAAACTATATATGACTGCTTATGAAACAGTTGCTCTTGCTTATGACGCTTCACTGCACTCACCGAGGTTTCTCTTTTTATACTGCTGCTGCTGTTCTTCTGGTTGAAGTCTTTACTGTCATATCTCTTTCTTCAATTATTATTCTTCGAAGTTTAGACAGAGAATATTATCATTACTGATGTATCTATCTCTCAGATTATTCATTATCTATCTATCTATCTATCTATCTATCTCTCTCTCTCTCTCTCTCTATATATATATATATATATATATATATATATATATATATATATATGTATATATATATATGAATGAATGAATGAATGAAAAGACAAGAGGAAAACTGTATTTAATTTTTAGCCGACGCGTTTCGTCATCTGGCGGACTTTATCAAGGCATGATGGCTTTATTTTGCAGCAAGTATTTATTTGAGAGTTACTTAAAATTTTTAAATTTAAGACGCACATAAATATTCATCGGGTTAACTGAAAAGTTTAGGCGTTAGAACCAAACTTAGGTCATACAGCATCTTCGGAACGAATTTTTTTAATTCAAAGACGGTCATAAATATTAATCAACAAGTTAACTGAAAGGTCCTGGCATTTAGACCTTAGATTACGTCAGGTGGCATTTTTGAAAGGGAATTTTTAAATTTAAAGACGCTCATAAATATTCATCAGATTAACTGAAACATATAGGCATTTAAACCTTAAATTGCGTCATTTAGTATACTCAGAAAACAAAGATGACATGTGACGTAAGGCGTCGGCTAGAAGCTAAGTATAGCTTTCCTCTTGTGCTTTCATTCATTTTGTCTGTTTTACAGATATACTACATCAGAGAGTATTTACATACATGTATATATATATATATATATATATATATATATATATATATATATATGTGTGTGTGTGTGTGTGTGTGTGTGTGTATGTAAGTGTTTCTTTAAAGAAGACTAATAAGGTAGGTACCTTATTAGTCATCTTTAAAGAAACACTTACATGCACACACACACACATATATATATATATATACATATATATATATATATATATATATATATATATATATATGAAAATACTCTCTGATGTAGTATATTGAGCTTTTTATTTAATTTTTCTTGCGTTGGTACAATTCTTTTCTTTTCTTGACACAAAGAGTGTAAAAACTGACCAAAAGTTCTGCAAATCTGAGCGCTTACGGCTATTCTTTTAGCAATTATCGTGAGTTATTTCTCGAACACGGTCAGCACATTGTGTCCATGTTCATAGTTAGTGCTACTGAGTGTTGTCTTTTCCATTTTTTATTATTAGTACTTCCATATTTTTTTAATCGTTTTTTACATGTAAATGAGGCTTTTGTATAAGTATTTTCTAATAGGATGTTTCAGGAGTCTGGTAGGTTTTTGTGTCTGTTTAAATGAGTTCTAATGGAGCTGTGGTCGGGTATGTATCGTAAGTCGTCTAGATAGGCATGTAGTAGTGAGACCAATGTAATTATTTATGAGTTCGGTTTGATTAGAAATACAGACAATTTGTATTAATGATGACATCATATATATATATATATATATATATATATATATATATAATGTCATCATTAATACAAATTCTATAAATAAGAAGCGACTTAACATCGAGCTTAACCACGGATTTTGCGACCTTTAAGCGAACAAAAGCTAAGAAACCAAATTTTGGGAAAAGAATGGAAGAGAGGAAATGAAAGTAAACACTTTTTATTTATTGTAGTTTCTCTAGTCATCATAAACATGGTAGGTCAAAAGGTTTAGTTTTATTGCCATTTTCGCCTGCTGTATTTCGAATTTCCGTTTTGTTTTTATCTTGACGTGTTGGCATACAGATTCCACAAATGCTGTCATCGAAATAATTTGTCAACAGCAAATAACTGTCGTGTCAGCAGTTAGAGGGAAGAAACAGGACCAGTGATTTTATTGATGACATTTTCACCGCCTTTGCTGCACTGATCACGAAGTTTCATGATATGGCGGATCAGCTGTCTGGTTCAGTCAACAACCCCAACTCGGCCGGGGATTAATTCGTGAGGATCTCCAGTAGCGACAAGTTTGTGTTATCTTCGCAAACAAGTGAGAATATTGAATTACTTCGCATCGGACCAAATTTTCTCAGAACAGATACAAAGTCAGAGCAAATAGATAGATACGGATATACTGGGATAGACAAATTTACGAGGGAAAGTCAAAAATTATCTGCACACTTGTAAAAATTATCCACGGCTAAATTTTACTTACATTCATATTATATATATATATATATATATATATATATATATATATATATATATATGTGTGTGTGTGTGTGTGTGTGTGTGTGTGTGTGTGTATGTATACTCGACTCTCGAATTCGACGTATGAGGGTCAAGCAGATCAGTTCCTAGGAAACTAACAGCCCGACACCAAGCACATGCGATGGTGAACGTTTTGTGTAGAACCATTCATAGAAGGGCCGAATACAGAGACTTGGTACACTACGTGCCACAAGCTCCCCAAACGACCCTCCGCAGGTTTTGAATTCAGAGTTGTCCTTCTCCTAGACCAGTTGCCATCCAAGGCTATAGAAGGCGACAAGCTGTTTCATCTAAGTGCTGACGTCAATGTTCATTTATATATATATATATATATATATATATATATATATATATATATATATATATATATTACAGCAAAAAACAAAAATTACCGGATCAGTGCAGCAAAGGCGGTGTAAATGTCATAGGTATAGCCTTTCTATCCGTTCTTCACACGGCGATCATCAGCCTCTAAGTGCTTGTCTCGGATCGCCGTTCTAAATTTATTTTCAAAGTCAGTCTTCTAGTCGGTGCCTTGTTAATGTGTGGGTTTGTGTAAGCGATTGGTGAGGGGCTTATGGTATGTTATTTCGGGGGAGCGGTCTGTGTACTTATGGTTAAGATTTTTGTTTGTAGTTTGATATCTGTTCCTACTATGTGATGTTTCTCTAACGGCCCCGGAGTGTGTCTTTCTGGGATTCACAGTAAAGTGTTTGTACTACTAAGCATTGAGGGGTTTAAATTTAAGTCCATTAAGATTAATGTAAGTTATTTGAATTATAGATTTATAAATCGTGGGTAATGGAAAAACTCGTGCTGCCCAACATCTTTATATGAGTCCATACCTTTATATATACATATATGTGCACATTTACATGATCATACATACATTCCACTATACGTATACATACACCCTCACATATATGCGCCTGTATTCTTATGCAATTTTGAATCTGTTCCTATGTCTACATTTCGTAATTAGTTCTCTCCATTGATTTAATAGTTTGCATTGATCTTTATATTTTATTATCCTGATTTTTTCTTCTAAATATAGCTTGCACCTGCCCCTAAAACTATTGAGGGTGTTCACGAAACCTAAAATTTTCCAATTTATTTGAGGATTCAGACCCTTTTTCTTCAATTCCTAAATTTTTTTAGAAAGGGCTGTTTGGTGTTTTGATTTTGGATTAATGGATGAATGTTTATGTCTATCGATTCTCTTTTTAAATTCTCCTGCAGAAATGCCGATGTAAATATTATGATTTGTCGTATTTTTTTAGAGGTCATGGTTGCCTGGTATACTACCCTAGTGGATCAGCATTTGCCCTCTACTGGGTAGTTTTCCTTAATTCTACAATTACACGGGGTTTCCATGTTTGATTTTTTCCCCATGGAATTTACTTAAAATGTGATTGCTATGAGAGTTAATAACTTGGTACATATTATCAGTGCAGGAGTAGCTAATTTTGACTGATTTCTTGTTGAGTATTATTGTGAGACCGGAAACTACCTACACAATAGACTCTTCCAGGCCTATGTTAAGTAGGCGACATAGCACTCTACAGGAGAGTGATGGAGAGAGTGATAGAGACTAATAGAGACTGATAGAGAGTGACACAGAGAGTCTCGGACGACTACCAGGATTGGACACTAACATATAGTAAGCTCCGCTTACACTATCTCTGTAATCTGTTGTTAATATATCTTTCTTACATCTAATCCGTGTTCTGTGTTTTACTTCTGTGGGCCCAACTTTGGCACCCACATCAAGTATTTAGAGGGTTTTCTTGTTGAAGTGTTTAGCAATTAAGTTTAGGAAGTACTGCCCAATGTTGATACTTGAAAGTTTGCAGAAGTAGAGGGGTGAACGAAGTGTTTTTTCTTTTCCTATTTTTTACACCTACATTCCAATTTCTGTGTATCAGTATTACTAATGGCGGTTGAGTAAAACAATTTACTTTTGAAAGCATTTTTTTTTTTTTGGAGGGCCTTTTCGTAGAGTTCTTTATTATTATTAACGATTTTTTCATTAGATGATAGTTTACTAATCCTGGTGCAAACATTAGTGTGTATTTGTCTTAGGATTGCACTGGGGTGGTTAGAACCGATATTAATATAGTTGGGGATTTCATTCTCTTTATGGTAGGGTTTAAGAGTTTTATCATTAAGGTTAAGGGTAATATCTAGGTAGTCAACTATTTTAATGTTAGAGGAAATCTCTATCTTAAACCTTATGAATTTGAAGGCCCTGATAATTTTCTTTTGTAATTTCGCTGTTAGTGGGACCATTACTATTAAGGATGAGGATGAGCCCGTCATCCCGATTCAGTTCTGGTTTTACAATTCTACTAAGCGCATCTAAAATGTAAAAACATACTAGGGCTGAGTTATACGCTCCCATGGAGGCATTGAATTTGTCATTGTGGCGCTTAGTCCAGGTGGAATTATTCAATGTTAGTAGTGACATATTAAGTGAAACATATTAGTTTCATCATCCGTTATTTCTATATAGTTCTTTGAAAAGTTGATACTATTGATCAGGAGCTCCCTAGTGACAGAAGAATAGAAGTCAATTATATTAAACTTAATGAACGTCACTTTATCCTTATTCCTCATGTTAGTGAACCATTTAATAGTATCTGATGAATCCTTCCAAAGATTAGTACTTATTGTGATTAGTAAATTATCGGTTATTTTTTTAATTATATTTTTTAGACTAGGCCTAGTTCTGTTTTTGTTGGGTCTATTAGTCTAGATTGTGTATTGTTGGTGAAGTTCCGTTTATGGTCCTTAAAAAAGATGTAGGCATACTTAGTGTGGATTTTCCCACTCTATCTGCAATATTTAACATTGGCTATTTCGGTGGCCTCTCTATCTATTTCGAACTGCCTACTATTGTATTTATCCAGTTTATGTGTTTCTGTTATTTTGTCCGTAAGGATTTTGTGGTAGTGTGAGGGATTACATTTATAAATATTTTTTGATATGTCGGCTCTGTTGAGGTAATTTTTGTTTTTTTGTTTTTTTGTTGGGTTTTTTTTTTGCGGTAAAAATACATAAGCTCTGTTAAAATAAAAAACTCTCTGTGAATCAGGTTTAATAATTAATATTACCAGGATCCACCCGGATTATATACCAACGGATCGATTACCTGTACTATATATATATATATATATATATATATATATATATATATATATATATGATCGAAGCGTATCTTAACATAAGCGTATGTTATCATATATTATGAAATGATCCGACATAATAATTGTCGGACTTAATCCATTTCATAATATATCTATCTATGTAGATAGAGAGAAAGAAAGAAAGAAAGAAAGAAAGAATTTAACGCGTGTCCCCTGTCGTCGTGAGAATGTTACATTTATTATTTACGACACCAGGACAATGAAGATGGCCCTGCTAGCTTATAAAAGATATTTGTGTTCACTTCACAGACTGCTCGAAAAACGACTATACAATTCGGTTCATCTTGTTTTTGATAAATGCTAACAAGAAACAAGTAATATTAGATCATCTCTTACATGCTGCGTTCACTAAAGTGCGACAAAATATTTGCGTCTTTTTCCTTCGGGGACGAGTTTGCAGTAGTTCTACAATCAACTTTATTTCGTTTTGATTTCCAAAACGAAGCTAATATGTCGCATATTTTACGGGTTGAACGCATCGGTCCTGAGCTGTAACGACAAAACTTCCAGATGTAGAGAAATTATTTAAGTACGTGTTAAAGAAATTTAACAATACAGAAGTTTCTAAATGAAAGCGCGTCATAGAAGAAAAGTATTCTAAGTGTGAGGTCAAAAATCTCCTTAAGATATCATCCTCTGCAAACACTCAAACAATTAACAAGAGTTAAGATAGGCTCCAAGTTCTCCACTCAGGATTGTCTCAGGGGACACAAGCTAAGTGGATGATTAGAAGTAATTGTGAATTCAATCCTTGGGCCGGGCAGTGGGAACAAGGCGAGCAATAAATGAGCAGGACTAAATAAGAACTCTACCCGATAAACCTTGACGTGTTCAGCCGAATGAGAATAATCTATAATATTCAATAAATCGAGAAAAGTTCAAATGATTTATCTGGTTAAACAACTCAAGGATATTAAAACGCTCATCAGGATCAGAAGTTTGATTTAACCTGGGTGACGAGAAACTCTTGAGTCCGTTGGTAAGATAAGTCATTTGAACATTGAACATTTTTTGATTTTTTTCTTCATTTTTTAGTATATATATATATATATATATATATATATATATATATATATATTATAATTATTTAAAAAAAAATATGATTCCTTCGCTATATAAGAGTTCTCATGTTTCAAAAACGAGAGCCTAAACCCTCAATATAATTATTAAAATTAAATTGAATTAAAGTAACAAGCCCAGTTTCATCCTCAAGCGAAAATTTAGGACTAACAGATCTTGAAATTTACGCATCGTTATAAGCATGTTCATTCGTTACTATGAAAACGGCTGGGGCCACCATTTTTGATAAGGAGCCTAAGAGTTAATTTTTATCCACATATCAGTCACCTTCGGGAAGAGGTCAAGCTGAGGTAGGGTGGGGTGTCTATTTCAAAGCGAATAATGGCATTCATGTACGCGTATTGTCTGGTCAGTCCCAGAGAAAGATAGATTTTGGCACCATGGTATGTTGTTAAGTGTCTGGATAATTTTTGTTTTATTTTATTTATTTATTTTCAACGGGCTGTTTCATATATAAACGCGTCGCACTGAACTACAATTTGTTATATTGACGACTTCAGAAAGGGTTTTTCTATTTAATGATTGGGTTAAGCTTTTAACTATGAAATTTGATTTTTTAAGCTAATTATTTAATGCGAAAATTTGTTGATGTCGGCAAAAAACCGTTAACTCATGTCTATGGTTTAGTAACTTCATTATTCAGAAACTTCATTATTTAGAAATTATGTGTAGTTTTTCATGTAGGCACAAAGGTCATGGGTCATCGCAGGTTTTACAAGTTCTTGTTCTATTTATTATTTTCCATTTTACTTTTGGTGTTTTATTCGTTTCTTTTAAATGCCCAAAATATTTGGATAAAGATGTCTGATTTCTACTTTTAATATTATTGAAGGAGCTTTTGTGCTGCCTCCATCTAATTTTAAATTCATTCTTCGTTGACCCAATGCATATCCTATCAGTGTTAGGACTCTCAATGGATGAGATAGTGCATTGGTATACTACGGATTTTATGAGGCATTTATTTTCGAACGGGCAGTCTTCAGGGTTTCTATAATCACATAATTTTTCATTATTTTTGTCTGATTTTAGTTTAGGATTTTTATTAATACTGTTTTGGCGCGCGTGTATTTCCAGGATTTTAATATTATGTTTTTTTTTATGATTCTTTCTAGATTTTCAGTGCAACTGTAACTTAATTTTAAGGTGTTTTTATTAAAGATCTCGCTAAGTCTGCTTTTAATAGGGAAGTGTTTTTCAATTAAAGCTAGGAACTTATGTCTTAGCTTAGTACTAACCATTTGGTTGAACGGAGGATTATACCAAATGATGTTTCTTTTCCTGTTTTTCTTTCTGTTAGTGCTATTGTTTCTATAACTTATGTTAGCGTTTTTGTATCCGCTATTTTTTAGGGCTGTGTTATAAAAATTACTCTGTTGTCGGAATATTTCTTTATTAGCGGAGTTCATGCTGATTCTTTTCTCTATTGATGTGGGTATATGCTTAATTATAGATGGTTTAACTTAGGGTGTACATACAAGGGATTAGTGTTAGGTTTTCTGTATGGTGTTCATAAAGTCTAGAGTTACGTTGAGGAAGTTTACCCTTTTTAATTTAGTGTTTACTATAGCTTTTAAATTTAGTTTTCTGAATTCACTATATATTATCTTTCTAAATATATATATATATATATATATATATATATATATATATATATATATATATATACATATATTATTTTAATAATATTTTTATCTAAAAAATATTTTACATTGCGACACGGAAATTTCTATGTTTCAAAACTAAAAATTGTCCCTTCATCAGGCGTTGTTAGGTAACATTTGCTGAAATTTATTTAATTTTGAAAACTGAAAATAAGGTAGTTTATTAAATAGTTAAGAAGGAGTGGAGATCAAGATTTCAAAATTTTATGGGTATGTCCATATTGACCAATCAAAAGACCGGTCAGACCTAAAGCAGAAAAGTGAAAAATCTAGCTTAGAGACTCCTCACCACTACATCCGGTTAAGAAATATAATTTTAAGATACAACGAAATAATCCGATATATATATATATATATATATATATATATATATATATATATATATATATATATATATATATATATAATTTTAGGATTTAAAAAAAAAATTGTATATACTTTAGAACTACCTTAAAGAGGCCGTTAGTATGATTAAATCATTTTTATATATATTATTTTGAAGCTAAAATACAATACTTATTTTATTCAATGGGTCATAAGACATGGCAATATTTAAAATTAAAAATCAAGGAATTAAATAAATATTAAATGTACCATTATATATAATAAAATAATGGATATATGATTGTAATGTATTTTTTATGAAAAATTCAATTAAATATATTTTAAAGTAAACATTATTCACTGCCTATATATTACAGTTAGTTCATTACGCTGATTTAATAGATCATTATGTTTTATGAAACTTAATAATATGCATCTTTTTATGTAAACACTAGGGGCATGGATCATTTAAGGACTTAAAAATTCTCGATTTTTTTAAAAATATTTTCCATTTTACTATGGTTGTTTTATGGTTGGTGAAATACTCCTGGTAGTAACGTTTACGTTGAGCTAGAATCGCAGCCCATTCGGACGTGAAGCAAGGCTGGCTCTTAGACCTGAAAGAACTCACTCGGGAACGAAGTAAGTTCTTCTGGAAGCTCTGTTTCTGAAGAATGCTGAGAGAGGAGCTTCGGCAAGGCATGATCTGAAGCTATCCCTGTCAGCTTTCGTGTATCTAGAGATTGTCTTATGAAATGGCTCATCTGAGGAAGACCTTAGATTGGTATGACCTTTAACAATGACCAATCTGATGATACTGAAAATAAGACAAGCACAAGTCATCCCACGAGGAGGTTTCCTCGACCACTACAATTTTAAGCCGTTCAAGGCTAGAGTTAACCGTTATTTTTCCCCTAGATCCTCATGAACTGCGCCTCTTACAAACACTTTCAGTAACCCTTTACCTCGAGTGGCTTTTGGGCATTGTATATAGTAAACATTAGTTAAAAATATCGATAATGTACTTTCAGGAGTAGTATCTGTGGTCATTCAGATTCAATTTGTCACATTAAGATAGATTCAGTACAAGTCAAGTAACAAAGCTGAAGTCTTGGTAATACGAAAAATAAAGACATGCAGAAGTTATAAGTCACAAGAAGAAATGAAAAATTAATTGTTTTTATTGATGGAAGGAAAACTAAAATAGCATAAAATAAATTTATTTACATATTTAGAAATATTAAAAGTCGTAATCAGCTTTTAGAATGGCTCCCACTGGCACAAACAACAGCCGTAATACAAAAAGCGGAATAAAACTTAAAAATTGTTTTATCATGAATGTTTTGCCATTTTTATTGAGAGTAAACCCAAAGTTCTTGCAAGAGTTCTGCTATATCAACAAGTTTTCAATGAGGGTCGATTCCGTAATGCTCGGATCTTTTGGCAGGAGAATCTTCTGTCACAAGCAATGTCTTCTCCATTGAGAAATTTTTTAATTACACGCAATGTATGGCAGAATTATCCCCCCCCCCGTTGGAATATTTCAGTTCTGCTATGTCTGGTAAAAGGCAAGAAATAAGATAGTTTTTGCTGTTTAGTGTTCCATCAATTGTTCGAAACGTTCATGTACGATTGCTTTTGATGTCGTTCCAAATTTTACTTACTTTTTTGTATATTTACGATTGTTCTTTATATCAATTGGTCTTTCGACTCAGTGTTTTCACTTCATCTGATATATTAAAGATGAATTTTTTTGTCGTCATGTTTGGATTACTTTTACGTAGTATTCTTCTTGCGCTATGAAATGACGCCCCAGCAGTAACCTTAACGAGGCACGGCAGAGTAATGGATTGAGGAATCGGAGAGCCGAGATCGAATTCTAGTCGAGTTCATTGAATTTTCATACATGCTAATAACCGAAAGAAAGGTATGAATATATCTCTTCTCCCCGTCCAAGCTATGGGTAAATAGCAGGACAGAGTGAGTCTAGGAGAACGAAAACTCTGAATTCAAACCAGCTTGGAGACTGTTGGGTTCCTTTGGATTATCTTGTGCAGGAAACACTACTTCTATTGGGCTGTGCTACATATGGTGTCCCTACGATTCTATTGAATTACAGGACTCGTGATCGTAAATTTTGGCTTAAATACTGATAACCTTACTAGCTTTCGCTGATCTTTTGTGTATAATTTGAAAAGTCTATGAGCATTCCTGATATCCAAAATGCGCCCCAAACCGGAATGCTTCTTCTTGGTTGACTTAACATGTCCTGAGATTTCACGTTCCTTAATGATCTCAAGTTGATTCATTGTTTGTTACATTTCAATCATTATCCTTCCATTTTTTAAACTTAAACCAACTGCAGTAGAATGACAAAGTGACGGCTCCGCACTTTATGCCATCCGTGTTTGATCATTTGATATGACAAATTTGGCATTCGTGATACTTGTATGAAGATAATCATGAACGATGTCAAAGTGCCTCTTAACTTTTGCATGTCCTATTTTCAGTATCACCATGCCTTCAGTTATGTATCTCTCTCATACTGCGTTCACAACTTGCACTTTAACCCCGAAGGCCAACAGATGCTTGTCCTGAAAATATATTTTCGAATACACACAGTTACAAAATTAAGCAAACTGATTTTTTTTTAACCTCTGGCTAGCTTGAAAAGTTTATTATTTGCGTGCCTACTGTTAGCATTAGAGTCTGAAAATTGATCGCTAGTAAGTTTCATCAGCATTGAATGATTTGCAGGTAGGACCCTGTGCGGGGAAACTGTGTATGTAAAGAAATCTCGTCAATGATTGTTAATCTCGTAAGTTCGATACTCTGTGGGCATTTCACACTCTTGACCCTGAACCGGAAATAACATCAACATTCATTTTTTAATTATATTTGAATAATATGGAGCAAAATATTTATTATTCAAATTTACAATGTTCATCATCTAAATATAACATGTAGCATAGTATAAAGATAGCATTCTTTTCCAGGTTTTGCTGCTAATATATTTCGGCCGATCCATTCTTCAGTCTTCTGCAGATCTACGAAGATGTTATATTTGTTTGGATTATTCATATCATTTTTGTTTATTTTATAACAAACACAACATTTCGGCCGATCCATTCTCCATTCTTTTGAAGATCTACAAAGCTACCTTCTGTAATTCTAAAAAAATCTCATTATTAAGCAGATTTTTTATTATAAATTTTCTTTTGTTGATTTTATTATAAAGTCATATCGGTCGAACCATTCTCCAGCCTTGTGCAGGTTCTCAAAGAGACTTTCTGCAATTTTGAAATAAGCAATTTTTATACCAAGACATTTTTGAATTATTGATGTTATCGTTTTGTTTGTATTGTTAGCACAACATTCCGGCCATTTTATTCAACAGCCTTCTGCAAATCTACAGTTAACTTTTGTAATTCTGAAACTAGCAATTATTTATTTAGATTACAAATGTCATACATTTGATTTCTAATTTTGCTGACATGATATTTCGGCTGATCCATTCTACAGCCTTCTACAAATCCCTGAAGATGTCTTAGGTAATTTTTTAATCTACTGTTCTCATGGCTAGACTTGTTTGTATTACTGATATCGTTTTTTAATAGATTTTGCTGTCGATCCATTCTACAGTTTTTCAAATAAAGATGACATCGATGTTACTTTGAATTGATTTCTACAAGCGAAATTTATTTTTGATTACCAAAAAAAAAAAAAAAAAAAACTTCACTTGAAGATGGAACAGGGCTTACTTTAATTCAATTTAATTCAAATAATTATATTGAAGTTTTCGACTCTTGTTTTGAAACATTAGAACTCTTATGTAGCGTGTTGGAATCATATTTTTAAATAAATAATTATATATATATATATATATATATATATATATATATATATATATATACGCTCTATCTCTGATATTGACCACTTTATTCCATAAATATAGCACACCTTAAGACTATATTTCTTTATATATATATATATATATATATAAATTTCCAAGAGGATAGAATTCAGGTAGAACTTTTTAGAATTTGTAGGTCTGATGAATTGGATCGTGATTACGATTCCAATGTAATAAATTATAACCATGGAATATTAGTGTTTGAGCCTTTTTTATTATACTTTTTATTATATATATATATATATATATATATATATATATATATCAGATAAAGCAAATGCAATTAAAATATTAAAAAGTTGTCTATTAATAATATTCTAGCGATAAACAGAACGTCCACTGGATAAAATGCTAAACAGAAGTGAGGAGGTTAGATCGCATACCAAAGTAGATTCATGGCAAGTAGATAACAAGCTAAAAAGATACTTTCTTTAATTTTACCATCAGTCTCGATCATTTCAAGATACTTTTGGACAAACCTTTTCCTGCTTTTGTCGTTAATACAAAATTTCGACTTACCCGTTCTCTAGTCTTCTATCGGATACACAGTTACATTTTGTTATTTTCAGGATATTTTCATTATTATATTAAGAGTTTTGATACTTTGGATCTTACCGCAACATTTTCGAGAAACGGAATTGTATCTAAAACACCAATATGAATATTGTCACTTGCACGTTACGGTATCGGGAACATCAAAATCAAATGCATAAATCAAGTCCAGAAGTATTAAGATAGATGAAAATCTTAAAAACAACGACTACTGAACAGCGATATAATATCTAATCTCTTATACAGGGTGCGATGGGTAAATTATCGTCATTTTATATTTTTAATTTCGTGCATGCGCGTGCTTTCTTTTTGAATTTGTCGACTGTACAGTATAATAGCGTCAGTTGGTCACCATGATGCAATTCACTCTGTCAAAAATTTGGAAAAGGCGTGAGGTATTGCTTGGCATTCGCGCCGGAAGATCCAATGCAAACATTTCAGTGTGTTTGGGTGTCACTCTGAGGACAGCGCAGAGTATTCGGAAAGAGTTGGATGAGCCTAATGGTAATTACGAAGGTGTTTTGAGTGATCATGGCAACCTTATATCTCCATTCTTCTTCACACAGGGTTTCAAATTCAATAGGGTGGCTTACATCAAGTGCCTGTTTTAAGACTCTGTGTCTGGCAACAGGACTCTGCGCCATGCTACACAAGCAGGAAAATCGAGTCATGGCTGTTAGACAATTTCTGCGACCACATCACCCCATATATCTGGCCACCTAACTCCCCAGACTGAAACTCTCTTCATTATTATGTATGGGGCACAGTTGACCGAGAGACCAACAAAATTCCTTATATCACCAAAGATGAACTGAAGGCAAGGATTATGGCAGTATTAATCAACTTAAACAAAGATACTTCACAAAAGAGTCGCAGGAGATTCCGAAATTGTCTAGAGGTCATGGTTTAAGCCAATGGGGATTTTATTGAATAAATGTACTGTTTAACATTTCAAGATACTTTTGTGCAATTTTGGTAAATATTTCTGCGATGTCAGTGTTATTTTCCTAGCTGACAATTCATTCATCGCACTCTGTATGATTTTCTCTATTGGACAATCTTCGCACAGATGAAGAAGAGAGTTGGAGCGACAGAAATGCAGTTTTGCCGAAGACTACATGGACAGAATATGTCAGTAAGGAGGAAGATTCAAGGAACTATAATGAAAGAGGTACTAACAATTCGAAAGTGACCGCTGACACTTTTGTTATACGTAATAAGAAAAGAAGACTTGAAGAATTTAACCCCCACTGAACATTGAGGACAAGAGAAGCAGAAGAAAAAGTTGAAGTTGAAGAATTTGAATGAATGTAAGACTGAATAAAAACAAAGATTGGTGATATAGGGTCAACAAGAGGGGAGGTTAGGAAGAGCCATGATCTCCCACGTCGCTAAAGGCTTATGGAAGTGACACAATTGCCAAAGTAGCCCGAGAAAATTTTGAACGAAATCCTCTCCCCTCATTTCCACCTTGACCTCCTTTCTACAACATTTGCCTTTCACTTTGAGCCCCTCCCCACCCATTTACCCACTCGTCGGAATTGGCAGCAGTTGCGGGACTCAGTCCATAAAGAAAGACTCGAGCTCTTTTCCCGCTTTTTTTTTTAATAACGAATCAGAATTAACAGTAGACGACTTATTTTTGTTTGTTTGCTTGTGCTCTTTCTCTCTCTCTCACTCTCTCTCCTTTCTTCTCTCTCTACCGACCGCTCGCTCTTTAGGTATCCTTATCTATCTTTTCGTTCGTTTCTTTGCCTTCTTTTTCCGAGATCAGATCTCTCTCTGTTTTTTCAGACATTGCTCTATGATTAGGGTAATGGGTTTGGTTGTTAAGGAAACTAAACGAAGTAAAAACGTAAAATTTGGAAGAGAGGAATAAAAATTCAGTAGATTATAGATCAAATATCAGGTTTATTATCTGATAATTTAAGGATTATTAAAACACAAACAGATAATGTATACATATATATATATATATATATATATATATATATACAGTGTAACCCGGATATAAGAGACCCTGATATAAGAGAGATTTTATCTGGTCCCAAATTAGAGCCATAGTTACCTAAACAAAATAGACCAAACCCGGATATAAGAGAAACGCAGATATAAGAGACTTATTCTCCGGTCCCGACAACTCTCTTATATCCGGGTTACACTGTGTATATATATATATATATATATATATATATATATTCAAGCATATTTTTGATAGCTGTAGAAAAATGATCAAGAAAGACACCAAAATTTTCTTTCAAATAATTTTTATTTTCTCAAGTACTTTTAATCTCTTCCGAGATTATCTTCAGGAGTTGAATGCCTGTCAACTTGTGCACGTGAACACAGCAAAATTCAAAATAGTTACCCGTTATGCAAGGGAGGTAACTTGTCTGATTTTTCGGAGTATATTTTTATGGGTTTAAAAGAATTTTTAAAGTGTAAGTTTTAACAATTCAAATTTAGAATTTTTAAAGACTTTGCTGCTATACTCTTAGATAACTTGGCCTCAATTCTCTTGCATGAAGAGCTTCTAGATTTTTTAGTCTTTTGCCCATTATTATCTTGGTGGAGCACTGTTGTACTTTCGACTAATATCTGTCTAAACTGTGAATGTGAACATGAATGTTCCTTTAAATACACTGAGATTAAGGGATGATCGTTTAAGTGAAACGTAAGCCTTCTCGCCAGGGCCGTTGTAGTAAAAATCTGCATACATATTATTAACACTTTTGTCACAGATGCAATCTCCCAAAGGTCATTTCAATTGATATACGATGTTGGTCTTTCTTAAAACGCCAGTTGACAGGGAAGAGTTGTTATGAATGACTAAGTTGGTTGTATTAAATTTAGTATGGTATATAATCAACTTTATTTTTTTTACTGGGATCAGTGGGCAATATAATAGTGTTTATGAGTCTATTTAGAATTATTTCATCCTGTTTATCGTTAGAATACTTTGTATTACTGTATAGTATTATGTTTAGAGTGATTTCAGTATGTACTGTTTTTTATTTATTTATATCAATATTTTTGATAATTCGTCTAATTAGTTCATCAACGATGTAATTAGGAAAGTCATTATTAATGAGGATTTCTTTAATATTTTTTAACTGAGAATAATTTTTTGTTGAGGAATTTGGTTTTGCACGGTTTATTAAGTTTCGTATAATAGCTATTTTGTAATAGGATATTCATTTTTATAGTTGAGGGTGCACGTGTTTATGCTAGTTGTTTTGTTTTATGGGGAAATCGTAAATGTATTGTTGGTATCTATCAATACAAAAAAAAAACAGGATTTTTGCTACCAAGAAATTAATCCGCGGAATTGAAAAGATTAGAATTAAAATAAATATACATAAGACACCTAAATTATTAACCAAACATGCTTGAATGACAATATTATATATATATATATATATATATATATATATATATATATATATATATATATATATATATATAATTGTGTATTTGGGTAGCAATCACTCTTTTATACAGGTTTAATTGAAGATGACTGAAAACGTACTGCGATTAAGCTTTTTTAATTTTTATTGCAATCGTGCAGCTATTTTTTTCTGCGCCTAAAGTGTATAAGAAAAAATGTTCTAATATTCTATATATCCAACCGATTTAAGTTATTCGATTTGCCATTATCAACAATGATTTTTAATATAACATTTGGTCAGTTTTTACTTGTTACACACTTTATGTCCATAAAGTGAAATACTCATAAATATATATGACAGTGGAAAGAATCTTGGCTTTTATGACTTTTCCATAACATTTCAGCTTTTTTCTTCTTTACGCTGCTTATGAGATCTTCCTATGGGCGTGGTTCTTGAGAGAGAGAGATACGGTCTGGAGTTCTAAACTCCTGGTAGGATCTACCTTGGTGACACGATCGAAGACGAGGACCCAGACTATGCCCGACCTACAAGCGGATGACGATTACAATAGATCTCAACAGTTGAATCAGCGAATGAAGAGGGCTACGGATGAGAGACAGCCTACAGAAAGCGCCACTGGAAATTATAACAAAGTCAGCGACAGTCCATTGCAGTTTCATAACTGGACTTTGCATGTTTCATGGCATATGTGGCAGAGAAAGATCATAAAATCATGTTTGTGGGTCATTTTCTGGCCAATTGAGGTCCACCTTCAACAAATTCACGCCATCGGCATTTTCTTCTACTCTGATTTACTTTCACCTCCAACCAACTCTTGCAAAACCAAACGGCGATATGGAATGGATGATGGGAGCAAGTTTTGGTGAATCTGAAAGCTTCTGTTCCTGAACCTGAATGTTGGCCGCTAATTTATTCATCAACGCCATTATCTTAAAGGAAGTAATCGGCACTGATGAAATTAAATTCTTAGACACAAGATAAAGCCAATGACGATAATATATATATATATATATATATATATATATATATATATATATATATATATATATATATTTAAAATTTTCAGATAGATTAAAAGATAAGGTTTCAAGAACACCAGAAAAATGTAACACGAGGGGAAGTGTAAAAATCAGGCGTGGCTGACCACATATGGAGAGAGAAGGGAGATTACCGCCCTCCGTAGGATCAGGTTGAGATCATAGACAAAGAACGCCATAGGAAAATTCGTAAACTTAAGCAATCATCACATATGCTAGGCCACAAAAATATCCTAAGCCGACGAATCATAGAAATGAATACAATATGGGAACCAGTAATAAGGAGTGCCAGAGAAAAGCGATAAAAAAATTGCAATATGAGCTCTGGTAAAATATGTAATGATAACAGCAAAAATTGCAATATGAGCACTGGTAAAAATAGATATTGAAGACATAATTATAATACCCAGAAATTCATACACAGATGTTCTCAAGGACATATGGCACAGTGGATAAAGGCGTTGGTTAGATCCAGTGACAGGACCCAAAGTATGTGAGTTCAATACCCGGTTAAGGGAGTGGAGAACTTTCAGAGGGAAATTAACAGGAAATAACTGATAACTGACATCCATTAAACATGGCACGTGGAACGAGAGCAGTCTACCCCAGTGAGCGAAATAAAGGGTTCAGTTCGACATTCCAACCACCTGAAGAAGGCCGGAGCGTACAACGGCCGAAACGTTGTAATAAATATGACGACAAAGATGAGGACAATAGTCCGAATAATATAAATAATGTATTAAAAGGACAATATGAAAAAAAGAGAAACGGAAAACTACCACTCTATCCAGTAGGTTAACTTGTTATTTGTCTCGTCAAAGTGCTGCTGATGCCCATATTAAAGAATAGAGAATGTTCAGTACTGACATTTTCACAAATACATAATGCGAATAATACATTTCTTAAACTGCATATCGAGGAAAAGAACAGTAATTCTTTGTTTTCTTATTTGCTCCACTCAATATGAAATTAAAAGAAATGTGTACATAAATGTTTGTAAGTAATATATGGCTTAATGCACATAATTGACAAGACTGGTTTCATTTTCATGTGATCTCATATGCATTTCAGCATTAAAGTGCCAGTCAACGCCGATTGGTCTACAGTCTGATTTTTGTATTGCCCTGATATACAAAAGACCCGATGCAGCCCTGTATAAATAAATATGAAATCCAAGACAAGAGCGTCTGACATATTGAAGATGGAGTGTCCAGATTCTGGCAAAAGAAAACGAGGAAGTCGACGATACTTTAACTGGGTGAGGCATAACGGGAAAATAATTAAATAAATAAAGATCCCTGTTCGATAAAAGTGTCAAACAAAAAATCCCAAAAGCAACTGTATCAAAATTCTGAATAGTCGGTAAAGTTAGAAAAGCCGGGTGCGCCCTGGAATCAAGGAAATGAATTCAAAATTCTCCAAGTCAAATACGGTTACTTAAGACTTAATTGAGAAAGGTACTATAGCAATTTAGTCCCCCCCAGCCAGACAATACTGTTCCTGAAGAACAGTGGTATTCCTGATGTGGATGCATCATCTGAACGTCTATTAGGAGTCACGTTCATCCCAGACCTCAAATCGATCTAAAATATACGATCTATTGCTAAAGATAAAATAAAATTGTCAGTTTCTTCCAGCGCTCCTGAAAATAACCTAACTGCCCCTGCTATTCTCTATTTTTATAAGAGTCAGATTAGACTAAAAATCGCTGATCTATCTGAACTAGAGCTGCCTAGCCTTGATTAAAGATCAAAAGCGTCCATGCAGCCCCTGTAGGTGAGGAATTATGCTCCACCCTACAATCCCTTTGCCACAGACGAAGCGTAAAAAGCCTCTCGCTGCTCTATCGCTATTTCGATGCTAAATGTACAAACGAGAAACATTCCTTTGTTCCACCTGTTCAGATTTTGTTTGTGAGTCCCCATCATGACGCGTACACACGGTCGACTCGTCCTCATTCCTTTCATATTCTATTTGTAAAGAGGAAGATCCACTCACGTCATCTACTTCCCCCAAACTGTTAGGCTGTGAAGCAGACTGCAGCGAAGATGCTTCTCTGATCACTATAATCTCAATATCTTCAAGCTTAAGGTCAATCCTTATCTATTTTTCATGTCCTCATAATCTGCACTTCGGAGATAATGAAGAAACGAAATCTATGAAAAGCAGTGATCGGCAACGCTTGAAGAGTTGACGTAGAAAATACGTATGTTGGATATAGAATCATCATTCTATCCTGTAGGTAACTTGCTATTTGTCTAACTGATGTGTTGCTGATGCCCATATTAATAAATAGCAGATGTTCGGTACTGATATTTCTCATAGTACAAAGTAAACAGTATGCAACATTAATTGGAAAGAAATTCAGACAATTGAAATACTTAAAATCAAGGATCTCACGTAAATACGATATTCCTTTTGGTAAATAAGCAATTTAAATCTATTCAACAACTGATAAATTCAGTCAAATGAAGAATTTCGTTTGTAAGCTGATTAGTGTCTTATGTAAGCACGCCACACAAATACTATAATATCGAGTTTAAGAGTATTTAACAAAAGAATAATGTTAACGTATAGACTCTCTTGTCGATTATAAACACACATCTTCCCTACAGTAGGTATTGACGCTGCGGTTCCTACACTGAGTTGTTAGGGTCCCAGCTATGGGCAAATAGTTTAAGCATGCCACACAAATGCTATAATATCGAGTTTAAGAGTATTTAACAAACAATAATAACTTGTAGACTCTCTTGTAGATTATAGACACACATCTTCCCTACAGTAGGTATCGACGCTGCGGTTCCTACACTGAGTGAAATTATTATTGGGTGGAGTTGCGTGCCACACGTTAAACGATTTTGAGTTCAGAGGCGTCCTTTTTCGAGGTGGGTTGGCAATCAAATCTAAAATAGAGTTAACTCTTAACAGAAGCAGAAGGGGGCGATTCTTAGTTTTTCAAAAGGATTTGTGTAAAAAAGAGTATAGAGCGGTTTTAACTAGAACTTAAACTCGACACGCTAGTAACTCTACTACAATAAGCCTCCCCCACCCTTAAAATAAAAACGAAGCATGTCTTATAGTTATTTTTTCTGGTCTTGATAATAAACTATGATCCCTTCCAGGTATGCCTTCGATGTCAACTAGAAAAATTTCTTTACATTTGGTTATGCATATGTTACTGTCGTCTAGTGGTCATGAGTCCAATCCTGATAACACATGTTAGGGTCCCTGCTATGGGCAAATAGTTAACCCCAAACTGCGGTCAAAACACTATGAAAGTATAAAAACAGACTTTTATAAATATTACCAGTGATAAATACACTTTTAGAAAAAAACATTACAGCAATACATTTTGGAAGAAAAAATATTACTAGAAATACATTCGTGAAAAATTTTTTTACTAGAGATAGACTTGACTCTCAACAAAACTCCCCTTGACAAAAATACGTCAATGAAACCTGATCTACAAACTGATTTCTTACAAAAAATACATATTCCATTCATACGAACCTATCTCAAAATTCTTGTTAGCATTAAATAATCCATTGAGGTGTTGATATGCCCTAAAACAAAATAAAGCAAACCAAACCAAATCAGACCTTGCATCTGGTATTGGCGCACCAATTCAGCAGGAACAAACAATAACTGCTATCACAGAACAGAATATCACAGTAATCAACAGATATCCCATATCAGCCAATCAATGTATATCTGATGATGACCAGAGGGTACTTGGTCGAAACGTTGTGGCTATAATAACATCAATAGTTCGAAATAATAGAAGAATATTGAAAACTATTAAAAATGAAATGCTAGATAATGAACCCGCCAGTAAGAAACAATGAGAACAATGGTTCGAAATAATACAAGAATATCTAATCTTATTGTGAAAAATAACACCACGTCGGCAAAATCAAAACTATATCAGATAAACATTATTTATGAATTCTGATTCTCCCATATTTCTCGTTCTCAACGAAAACAAACTCATAAATAATTATGTTGGGTACACCAGCAGCCGCCTACATATCTCTGACCAAAGCTCAATACGGTCAACAGAATCGTTGAGAACACAACAAAAGCGCTTAAAAGTGAATGAAATCCTTATTATATAAAAAGCAAAAAGAAAAACACTTAATAACATTAATTATGAACACAACCACAATGTATGGGCTGTATTTGTAAATTAAGAATATCTATATTTTTAGCACTTACATCCTGTTTATTATGGAAGTATAAAAATACCTTGAAAATGGCTAATTGTTTAGCCGAAAGCTAAACAAACTTTCAACAATTATTACATTACAGACAGAAAAGAACAAATATATCAATTTTCAGAAGCTTTTATATAAAAATTATTAATCGGCAAAACAACTCTCCTACACTAAGAAAACAACAAATTCAGATTACAGATCCTCGAAGCAATTTACATTTAAAAAAATTAAAGCCGGCATCGAACAGAATCAATTATAAATACTACAGTAATTTTATGAAATGTCTGTAAAGTAACAGTTTTTCATGCTTTAATGTGCGCGTGACCATGAAGTTATAACATAGCGGGAAAAAATTCCATAATGGATAATTTTTTCACGTTTTAATAAACGCTCAGCGCATTGTCAACCGTTTTGCATTTAAAAGCATAATGAAAAAATTACGGTAATGGATAACAATGCACAACTTTGTATAAATATTTATATTAATGAACAACATATAGTTTTGTACCAGTTGCACCCCTGAAGATGATCTTGGAAGAAGATCGAAAGTATTTGGGAAATTAAAATAAAATAAATTTAAACAGCTATAGCACATTTCTCTCAACCTTCAACATCAATACACGGAAGGTTATTCAAGAGTATGAACGCATTTTTGTTAAAAATTAGCACATATAATGTCTGTAATTTATTGAAACAGACATGCCTAAAAGAGAATTTGCTGCCTAAATACACGAACACACACACACATAGATAGATAGATAGATAGATAGATAGATAGATAGATAGATAGATAGATTCAAGCATGTTTGGTTGAATAATCTCGACATATGTCTATATTTTAATCCTCTCAAATTCACGAATCAATTTCTTAGTGTTGTTAATAAACTGATTAAGAACGACGCCATAGTTTTGGTTATTTTTTTAATTTCCCAAGTAATTACAGTCTCATTCAAGATCACCTTCAGGTGTGAATTCCTAAGACAAAAATTAATGTAATTGATAGTTGTGATTTTCTGTGAATGCACATGAAACACGCTCCGTTAAAATCAATTTAATATTATTCCAGCCGATTTTAATTTATCGGATTGGATCCTTTATTTATCAATCAACACTCAGATATATTAAGAGAAGGTTTATGAAAGTTGAAAAGACGTTGGAAAGCCTGTCACTTACGATGAGGAATAAATATTTACTTGAGAAAAAATTCTCGAAGTTGGGCAAATTGATTGCAACACCTCCCAATCTCCACAAAAATAAAGCGTTCATATATTTCAAAAAGCAATTTCAGCCCCCGTCCATTGATATGAAAAAAAAAAAAAAAACACACAAAGTAAAGAACGCAAATTAACCACCCGGTTCTAGCTATGCACTGTGATGTAGGGTCTGGGGGTAGGTACTTGATAAGACGACTCTTTCACGGAGGGCAGCCGCACACACATTTATACATTTTATGCTGAAGCACAAGGAAGCTCTTGTCGCCGGCAAAAACGCACGCATTAAATTTACAAAGATACATTTAATATATCACGTGATTAAATGGTACGATTTTCTTGCTGCGTAAGGACTTTATATACACACACAGACAGAAAGATAAGAATATATATATATTAGGTACCGCCAGCAGTTTTCTAAAAAAGAGCCAGATGAAAAAAGGCCCCAAAACGTGATAAAAACAAAGTTTTATCGTCAAAATGTTTACGTTATTATTAAGAGAAAAGATCAAAGGATTTTTTTCTATTATTTTATTGAATTTTTAATCCTTTCTCGCACGTTCAAAATTTTAGTTAAAAATCTTGTTTTCCTTGCGTCAGCGAGTGCGTCAAAGACTAGTATAGGGATTTTTAGCGGCTTTTTTGGCGTTAAAAAATTGTTTGAAAATTCTTGCAGAAATCAAGTAATCGTCCGATCTTAATGAAATTTTCATGACTTATTTACAAATGAATGAAATTTTTTTTTATATTTTTTAAGAAAATCTTGGTAAAACTATTTCTTTTTGACATCTGTTATACCCCCACTTAATTTTATGAATTTTCGAGAAATTAAAATTTCAGCCTCTTCATATTCATATTATTTAAAAGCAGGACTCCTTGAAGAAATAAAATCATCAATTTCTTTGTCAAACAGAAACACCATTTACCGAAAATCTTCTCTGAATAGTAAAATAAAAAATGCAATAAAACTAAGACATTATTTAATTAGAAAATCTTTTAATTGTTTTATAAATAAGATATTTTACGGACCCTAAAATTTGAATTAAAAAAGTTTAATGAGTTTTAAATCTTTTAAAATTTTGTATTGATTTTAGTCCTTTAGATGATATTATTATTAAGTGAAAAATATTTGCTAATCATAAATGGAAAAGCTTAATAAAAATCATCTAACACCAATATTTTTAAAAGAATTTCTAAACATACCAATTTTTGTAAGTACAGGCAACCATATACAACATTATAGAGCGAAAATAAGAGCGATAACAGTAAATATAAAGTTAACATTCTAAAATTCAATAAAACATTAGATTATGAAGAATATTTATTCTCAATTTTTAAGATTACTGAGTACTTAAAAGTAATATTATAAAAAGCGGTCGCGTCATTTTCTTCAATTATGTTTTACTGATAAAGTCTCCATAGAACAACATTAGGTCTGTCATCACGATGACAGCATGTCAGTACCTTAAATAAACACCTACTTTCGGGTTAAAAAAAGCATTTCTGCGATATATTAAACTTAAAATTCTACTTTAAATGGGTTAATGTTTCTCAAATAAAGTTTTTAAAAAGTTTATTCTATTTTTGGAAGATTTTTTTAATAAAGAGAATTACATTGCGATGAAAGACAACTCAAATGGACGCTAATCGCTTATTTTAGCAAAAAAATAAATAAAATTAATTTACTTCCAGTCAATTTAAGTTAGTTTTTTAAATCGAACAAAGTATTTTGCTTATTGGAAATACTAAATTTAATCTACGAGCTTGAAAATAAACTAAAATAACAGCTTCAAGAAAGATGTTTCATTTATAAAAGTTAATTTTAAACCTTAGTTATCGTGTTTATTGTGGACACCCATAGGCACGTCATATCTAATGACGGTTTCCCATAAGGGATGCAGGTTCGAATCCTGCCGGAGGACGCATATTTTTCTGACAAGATTTCTCGAATATTCAGACCGGTAGATGTATTAATAAAAAATATTTTAATTAAAAAACAGAACTTCTACTCGAATATGAGTATCGGTCAAAAATAACGTTTAAACAAAATGAATTAATATGTCGGATTTAATCTATAACCTCAAATAAATTGTCTTTGCTTACGTTATGATACAAAAACATATATATACTTTAAATGAATAAATAAATAAATGAAATAAATATAATATAAACTTGAAAAAATTAATTATTAATAAATAGGTTGGTTGGTTGGGTTTTATGGCATATCAACCACTGTGGGTCATTTAATGCCAAATTAAGGTTATATATATATATATATATATATATATATATATATATATATATATATATATATATATATATATATATATATATACACACACACATACCTATACATATATTAAATACACAGTACTATTAAACATATAGCTGGCAACATTATTTTTTCAAAAGCGTATAGCTGGCAACATTATTTTTCCAAAACGCATAGCTGGCAACATTATTTTTCCGAAAACATTATCTGAAGCCTTGTTGTTGGGCGTATTTTATCGTCATACCCAGGACGCGGATGTAGTTTATCGTCATACCCAGGACGCTATTAATAAATAATTAAACGAACAAATAATTAAATACACACACCTATACACCTGTGTTTGCGTGCATGTACATCTAAATACGCACACGTACACAAACAACTGCAAATGTACAAAATAATGATTACCTCAATATATTGAGGCAAAAAGGCAAGGCAAAAAGGCAAGGCAAAAAGGCAAGGCAAAAAGCAAATAAACTACTAAAAATTAAATAAAACTGGAACATTAGATAAACGATAATATATGATATAAGCAAATATTTCATTTACTACATATACACTGTTTAAAAATAACATATATGTACGTACGTGCGTCTCACGTGATGTTGCGTGCATCTGCGTACGGGAGTATATACTCTAGATACATATACAAACCGCAAAGAAAACACTCTATAACCCAAACCAGCTATAATTAATGCCCTACAAATAGAAAAATAACTAATAATAATCATTTTATTGATAAAAAGAACAGACACAAGTGTACATGTGCATTTGTACGTATATATATATATATATATATATGTGTGTGTGTGTGTGTGTGTGTTGTATCTCTGTGCGCTCGCAAGCGTATAAATAAAGACATATACATATAGATTCAAGCAATAAAAAATAAAAATTTAATTATAAACCAAGCCTTTTACAATTAATACTTTAAGTACTTAAGATACCTCCAAATCAAATAAAAAAAACGAAATAGTTGCCAAGTGAAGACATAAGAATATTTACTTTCTCATTTAAGCATTAATATAAAAAAAACGGAAAAAAATTGCAAACAAATAACTTTAATTGAAAGAAAAGAAGAAAAGAAAAAAGAAAAAAGGAAGAGAAAATGCTATAGAGTGAGTGTAAAGAGGAGAAAAAAAGGACCAGTAATCACGATACCCAACAGGTAGACACATCCTCGCTAATGAACGGACACACATCCGCATAGACGGGCGCATGGCCGCACACTCACAAACGCACTCAAACAATACGGAAAAAAAAATTGCACCAATAATAATTGTATTAAAAAAAAATCGATAAATATAAGCAGTCAATTGCTGATACCCACAGAAGATTGGACGGACGGGTCCGTCTACGAAACTCTGGAGTCGGGATACTGAAGGTAATATCAATCAGTTAAGTGACAAACTTTTACTTTATATATATATATATATATATATATATATAGAGAGAGAGAGAGAGAGAGAGAGAGGCGGAGGAGTTTATTTGGGTAGCAATCTCTCTCTAATACATGTTCCGTTGAAAATGACTGACAACATCTATAAAGTTTTTTTTATTGTTTTTCCTCCGTGCGTTCTGGATGTTTTCGGCCAATCCATTAACCATTTTCAAGGTTTTGGGTTCTGTTTTGCAAATGGTGTATATGGAGCTGCAGAGCCGGCGTATACTACCCCCCTCCACCGATCCCACTCCCGACCAGATGGCGGGGAAAGCTTGATTGGGGACATTTTGTGTCCAAATCCGTAAATTTGTTTTGCTCATATTAAGTCTTGGAAAAACACTATATAAAATTCACTATTTTTCATTTATGATGTTGAATGTGTTAAAATTATTCAACTCCTTTCCAAGGGATTTTCATCAGCACGCGTCATATACTCCACTTTGGAGAACACTTCTTCGGCCATGTTGTTGTTTGAAAATATCATTGAGGTTTCTGCAACAAGCTAGTTTTTAAGTAAGTTGTTAGCCTACTGTACTGCCCCTAACCTGGATTAGGTTGTCTTACGTCTGGCTCCTACCCAACAGACCTGTTGAGCTTGGTTGGACCTGATAAGGATCGAACCTTCCGCTACATAGCTCTGGGGGTCGTTGAAACCCGCAAGCCGTCCTACCACATCAATGTGGGACACCAAGACGGAATTTGTATTTAGATATATTGGATTTATTTTCATTTTTTTTTTTTAATTGTTCACCTATGTTGCATATGACCCATTATTGTATATAATTAGGTTGCAAAAAAATTGTATTTTATATGAATATTACCTTATGAAAATTGAGATGCCATAGATTCGAGGGCGGGAGTGGCCCTGGCTAGCTGATATATAGATATCTTTTTAATTGCCGAATATGGCCGTGTTTGTTGTTGATAAGCTTGTGTTTTTTTTTGTTTTTTTGTTTTGTTTTGTTTTTTGTTATGGCGTTTATTATATTAACACAGCTATAATGTACAAGTCATGTTCGGGAGTTAAAACTGATCTCCATATCAGCAACCTACTTATCATTTGCAATAGAATAACCAAGATTCTTAATAGATTAGACTAAAATTCTCGGAACGAGCAATCATTCAGACATTTTCTATATACACTAAGTCTCGGGTCAACTGTTATCTATACTACATATCCTACTCTTATACACATCTTAATCCCTCTTTATGCGATAATCTCATTCATTAACCCTTTAGCTTTAGTGGTTCTTATATTGGGTGATCAACAGTGTATAATGTATAATGTGTATTTTGTTAACTTTGTTGTGGGAGTCACCGCTTTTGTTGTGAGGTATGTAAGTTTTGCCGTAAAAATTTAATGACTCCTGGGACATTTGTCACGCAACAATATTTGGCGGACTCGTGTGATTTCGGGTAAAAATAATTCCTACAAAGCTAGGATTTTAGAACAAACGATAATTAATGCGTATATTAACCATAAGAAATTACACTAATGTGTACACAGTTGAAATTTGTATTGACTTTAGTACAATGAGGAAGGTACTGCTGCAGGGTTGGAATCCCCGGGGCTGAGCAACTTCTCCAATCTAAAATGAGAAGAAATATTGCTCCACTTGCAGCACAGGGGTGGGGGGTGTTAACCACGCTCTCAGTAAACCCTCACTGGCTATTGGTTAACTCTTGTGCTAAGTATAAGTTAAGGGGCACTACGGAAGGATCGAATTACCTACGAATAGAGAGCTAGTTCGTTAACCATTATCCAATCTCGGGTGCCCTCCCCTTTTGCATGTAATGTAATCATCCGACTCTGGTTTGGCTCTGTGCTAAGTTTTATAAATCTAAAAGTAATTTGGATAAATCTTGATTATTTTCGTTGAATGTACGGATCGCAAAAGTTGATTTTCGCTGCCATTTATTGCAAATGTTAATATTGTTTTTGATTCTATCGATGACAACACGAACTTAACCGTCAGAGTCCTTCCCCAAAAACCCAAAGCCATATCTACAAATGCTTTAGATTGTCTCTTTACCTTTTTAATATTTGATGCTTTTCCCATATCCCATTCGAAGATGCTGAATAAGCGGTGAACAGTAGGCTACCCCCACCCGATTTGGTCTTTCTTTCCTTTCTCCTTTCTATCTCTCCTTTAAATGCTTTTTCTCTTATTTACGGTTTTTTCTTCTCTTTTCTCCTCTTTTTTCTTATCCTTTCTAATTTTCAATTTAAAAAAAAAAAAAAGTTGCGATTCATATTTTTTAATCAAAATCTTTAGTCTTAACAAGCTCCAAGGAATCTATCTCTCTAGGAGCGAAATGGCCATATAAATGGGCTAAAACTGGGTTTAATTTTTATTTAATTCGTCATTTTCAAGCGAATTTTGGAATAAATTATTTTGAAATTTATAAGCACATACATTCATAATATAAGTTTCTAAGGATACGGGTAAATCCAATCATTTTAACAAGGGGCGGTAGGGTATTCTTTTTCACTGACAACTATTGTATCAATATATTAGTTACTTTCGAAAAGAGGTTAAGTCAATGTAGGATAGGGGTGCCTTTTTAAATGAATGATGACATCCGTTCAACGCATGTCGTCTGGTCTTTTTCAACGACTGAATTATTTTCGTCACTTTTGTTTCGCCGTTAAATTTGTACTTCTATCCATAAGGATTTTTTCTAAAAGGGTTATTTGTATATGAATATGTCGTATTGAACTACAATTTTAAAATAGCTTCTGTTTTAGAAAGATTGTAATTCCTATGTAGTGATGGAACAATATTTTTAAATAAGTAAATTTATAATATTATATATATATATATTTGGAAGTGCTATCTGATGTTCCGGCGTCCTTTATTCATTAAAGACATTTTTATGTTTAACGTTCTTTTTATATTGTCGGACTTTGTCTATTTCGTAATATATGACGTCATTTGTTTACATTCGATACACCATGAGCAGTTATGAATGTACGAGATTCATGGAAGATTGAAGTTTATAAACAGTAAATTCGACCTTGCCTACCGAACGATCCTTGTACGGTCAAGGCACGTCAGCGTAAATGACGGTTCCGTATAAGATGCAGGTTCGAATCCTGTCCAAGGACGAATATTTTCTATGAAAATTTCTCGGACATTGAGGCCGGTAAATGTTATTTAATACTGTTTATTATAAACAGAGCATTTACTTAAATACTTGTATCTATAAAAAGAACGTTAAACATAAAAATGTCTTTAATAAATAAATTGTCGGACTTTGTCCATTTCGTAATATATGACGTCATATATATATATATATATATATAATAAACGGATGGTGTGTTAGAGCGTGCATACTGGCCTTGTTCAAGCACATGATCATACCTAGAAACTGTAGCGTTCGTTGGTCAAGTAAAAAAGTCTTTTATTTGAATAAATTTATTTGTATGATCTTCATGCAGTAGGCAGAGTCTTTCCATAGAAAAAACAAGTGATGTGTTTTGTTTGTTTAGATTTACATGCAGTTTCAAGTTTAAGAAACGTTTGCTTTAATATTGATACACCATTCTTCACTATTTGACTATGTCATTAATTTTTCTTGTTATTAGATTTCAGCCAATACAATGGTTGACAGCACTCAAAGTAGAGAGTTAAATATAGTCGAACTGGTAATGATGAAGGCAGTTTTGTTCTATAAATGAAAGAAAATTGGTACGAAAGGAATATAATGAGGATAAGATGGATAGATAAAGAATGACCTTGACTTAATGCAACGTCAATCGTCATCTTCAGTCTCCTTGAATCCTATTCATCTTTTGTCCTATCCTCAATCCTCACTATTCTCAGTCTTCACTTACAGATTCATTCGATGTAACACACTGTGTACTAATGCCCGCCTTTCTCGCGATTAAATTATTAAAAAAAAAAAAAATTAAAAATTGTATCATTATATAATATTACACTGTAATTTTAATATTTCATTTTAAGCCAGGATGAAATCGGTATTTATCAAAAGAAACGGAAAAAAACTAAATAACTAATTTTCAAAATAAGCGTGAAAACCATAAAATAGCTAATTTTCCAAATTAACATGGAAACCATGGAAACAGTTCGGATTATGATCCTCATCTTTGTTGCCATACTTATCACAATGTTTCGGCCGTTGTACGCTCCGGCCTTCTTCAGGTGGTTGGAATGTTGAACTGAACCCTTTATTTCACTCACTGGGGTAGACTGTTCTAGTTCCACGTGCCATGTCTAATGGATATCAGTTGTCAGTTATCTCCTGTTAATTCCCCTCTCCAAGTTCTCCACTGCCTTAACGCTAAAAACAAAAAATTAGGTTTTATAATATCTAGAAATTCATGCACAGATGTCCTCAAGGATACATGACACAGTGGATGAAGGCGTTAGTTAGATCAAGTGACGGTCCCCGACGAGTGTGAGTTCAATACCTGGTTAAGGTGGTGGAGAACTTGGAGAGGAGAATTAACAGGAGATAACCGACAACTGACATCCATTAGACAGCGAGCGAAATAAAGTTCGACATCCCAACCACCTGAAGAAGGCCGGAGCGTATGAGGATGATAGTCCGAACAATGTAAATAGTGTACATAATACCCGATCTCAGAAATATAGACAGATACTGAAAACCATGGAGTACCTAATTTTAAACAACTTTCTTCCTCTTTCCCGCCTCTTTCTTTCTCTCCCTGCCATATACATTCGGTTAATGAGTAATTACAACCCTCCACATTTCCTTGCCTTTTATTACTCTATTCTAAATCAGATGAGAGATTGGCAGTCAGTCGCTCAAGTTTTGACTTGAGCGACTGTTCGGTTGTACTCTCATCCTACGGACGGGAGGAACCCGAAGGAGGCTACGCCGAAGGGCGGAGTCTCCTTCGGGGAGGTAGACGGCCCTGACCCCGTTTATACGGGTTCAATGGGCTATTTTTTTGGCCGAGCACACGGGCTTGGGATGCCCACGTTAAAAAGGCCTTGTGCCACATGACGCCCTCGTGGGGGGGGTGACTGAATGTCGTCAGATGAGAGATTGGCAGCAAGTATCTGATCCTGTGGATTTGAGAAGTGCCTTCGTAAACAGTTGTATCATCTGCGTAGATTTTAACGTGTCATCTGCGAATGATCCTTAATAGATTGGTTTAATTAGTGGTCGTGGGTTCAATCCCGACAGGTGTTCAGATCATTTATTTTGACCACTTTTGCTACTTCAGTATGGCAGATGGCAGAAGTTCACACACTGTTTTAATTTTAAATCTTAGATTACGGATTTTCACTTTTCATTTTTAAACTGTCATTTCTTTAGCTCATTGGAGTTTTTGTCATTTTTTGCCCTAACATTCGCGTTTTCACATCCTCCGTCAACATCCTTCGTCAACATCTTCTGTCAACATCCTCTGTCAATATCCTCTGTCAACATCCTCTGTCAATATCCTCTGTCAACATCCTCTGTCAATATATGTAGTCAGAAAAGAATGTAAACTAAACAGAAATTAACAGACAAATTAATAGCGTTTTATAAAGATGCTTTTATATTAACGCTAAACTAATAAATGTACATCTCTACTTTTATTTCTTCTTTTCACATTCTCTCTCTGCCATAAACTTTCAGTAGATGGGTATTTATGGCCCTCCACATTTTCCTGCCTTTTCTTGCTATCTTCTATGCTTATTGCTTTATGACCTCTTTTAGTTCTTATAGTATCTCTTTCCCCGTTCAGTTTGTCGATAATTTCCTCTTTTGTTTTCTATATGCCCTGTGAGTGTCAATTTCTTCAAGCCTTCTTTCCTACATGATGAAGTATTTTCATTTTATATCAGTCATCTTATTGTTTTTGTCTTTTTTTCTAACCACAAATTTCTCGATTTCATTTTCTCTCCCTATCAAAATATGTCGTATACCAAGAAAAGGCATGAACCAGATATTAACGAACAGACAAAAGGAATTTCTAGATACGGCCCCTTCGAAAGAAAAATCGGTTAACACTAAACAAAAACATTAATCTCTCTCTCTCTCTTTCTTTCTTTCTTTCTTTCTTCTTTCTCTCCTTCATAGATATTCGGTATATGGGTAATCATGGCCCTCCACAGTTTTCTGCTTTTTATTGCTTTTAGCAATGCTTATTTTTTATGATTTCTATGAATCTTCATCCTCCTTGTTTTTCCATCAAGTTTGTTGATATTTTCCTTTTTTGCTTTCAGTGTTTTTTCCTATAAGAGTTAAATTCTCCAAGACTTTCTTTCATTTTAAATGAAATATTTTTGATTTTTAATTTTCGAGTTGTCTTTGGGTTCGTTATCTTTAATCTTTTTCATTTTTTTGCTTTACTCCAGTTTTCGCAGTTTCATATCTTCTCACTTAAAATATAAAGCATGAAACGAAAGTAGATTAACCGGAAATTAACGACAGACGGACAAACAGACAGACAGACAGACAGTGAACATGTGTAATTGGATTTGACTGGAGATATTGTGAATTTCCATTTCAGTGTTTGTAAATATGTCCCTCGCGCTATCGCACAGCCCAAACGTTTCTCTTCAATCAAGGCGATAATACCCCTGAGACGCAAGAGGATACTGGCCGTGAAAGAAGATGAGAAAAGATTAGTGAAGGGAGAACACAATAAAAGGGCAGGATCAAATAAAACAGAAGATGGTGATTGATGTTGCATTTAAACTTTTGAAAATCGCAGGTGACAGGAAAGAAAGAAGCCAGATGAGAGTTCCAGAAACGAGAAGTGCGAGAAAAAAAATTAGGAATTACGGTTCTTCTAATTCTCCTACTGATGGCTCTCCACAATTTCCTGTCTTTTGTATCTTTTGATAATTTTTTTTTTTTTTTTGCTACTGTTGCATTTAGCAATTTCAACAGTAAAACGATGAGTCATAGTTGCCAATTTTGTACTAACGAAGAAGGTAAGCACATTAGAACAATTGTCATGAAAATATTTATAGAAAAGACAGCGGAAAGGTACGTGGCGGGAAAATCGAGGTGCCAGGTCAGGACCGATAACATTACAGACGCTTCTTTGGATTTTATCAAAGAACTCGAGATATATAGGACGAGCAGCAGACAATAATTCAATGTGCAAACGAATGGTAGATTTATAAGAGAAACATTGCCAGTTACCATAGAGTAAAAGAATTTAGCAACGGATTTTGCAATTAATTCAATACAATCATTGAACTTTTTATTAGTGGCAAAACGTGAGACTAGATGTGTATGTCTATATGTGTATGTCTATATGCATGTTTGCATTTGTTTTTATGAACACGTATATATACTTTTTGTGTGTCTGTGCATATATGTGACTGTGTATTTGCGTGTATGTGTATGGATATGCGGTGTATGTTTAATGTGTGCATGTAATTGCGCATGTAAATTTGTTTCTTTCTATGACCTTATTTACGTCTGTATATATGTATGTTTATGTATGTATGTGTTTGTGAATGTTTATGTATGCCTGTTTAGTGCGTGTTTATGTATGTATGTGTTAGTGTGGTTTATGTGTGTTTCATTATGTATGTGTCTGCATGTGTATGTGTTCGTTTTTATGCCAATATTTGAGAATGTGTTTCTGTATGTATATGATTGCAAGTGTACAGGTGTTTGCGTGCGTGTTGCGTGTGTGTGTGCGCGCGTGCGTGATGCATGTGCGTGCGTACGCGTGTATATGTGTGCGCCCGTATGTGTGACGTGTGCGCATTCATGTGTACGCGTGAGTATGAATATGTGTGAATGTGAGTATGTGTTGGCGCGTATGTTTGCGTGTGTGTGTGTGTGTTTTGTATACGTAAGCATTTTAGATTGCACTTTATTTCTGACAATTTTTCATGGGTTTGTGAACTTCTCCTTCAGGCACCCAACAAATATATCCGCACCCTGACATTTTCCCATCCCGGCCAACGCCCACTAATTTCTTTTTCAGCCTAGTAGGATCCCGTTATTGCCTCTGTGTCTTCCGCGGGTGTCACATTTCGCTCCTTTTTGCATGTGTCGTACTTGGTTCAGGAATTCTTTGAAAAATGCGACGACAATATTCCCGATGCCAATCCGAACACACTTGAGAGTTCCTTGTTTCCCAATTTGCCCTTTTCTCGATAATTTTTTTTCTTTTCCTTTTTATTTCTCATCAGTTTATCATACTTTTT
Organism: Acanthosepion lycidas; assembly: GCA_963932145.1. Lineage (NCBI taxonomy): Eukaryota > Metazoa > Mollusca > Cephalopoda > Sepiida > Sepiidae > Acanthosepion > Acanthosepion lycidas. The sequence continues at coordinate 1,898,200 of OZ010586.1, forward strand.
TTGGGTGAGTTGCTTTTTATTTTTCTTCCACACTATTTTCTATCTATCTATCTATCTATCTATCTATCTATCTATCTTTAGTGGATACCCGTATTTGAGTAGACTGCTTTAAACTGGTTAAAATGAACGGAACATCTGTTCAAATCCATTAACTCTTTACGGATTGCCTATCCAAAAATTCCAGAAAATGATATAAATATATATATTTTTTTTTTTGCTTTTTTTTCAGTTCAAAATAGTTTTTGGTGCTCTTCTGATTCAGTAATTGCCATTTTATTTATTTTCCGATACAATCTAGGACACCCACACATAACTGGATGAAATCCAGTTTGGGAGCTAATTCTTCAACTGTCACAAACGTGTTCAGAGAAAACGAAGGCTATCATTAAACACAACAGGGCAACCCTTCTAAACTGAACTATAGTTTTCTTAACTTTTTATATCATTTTTGGCAATTTCTTTTTAAAGTATGTATCCTATTAATCTCATCAATAATTTAGGTTACTTATGCGGCATTGTTATCTTTTCAAAACTCATACATCATTAAATAGCTATGTGTGCTGCAGATGCGTCCGTCTCTTCGCCAATATGCAGTTGTCTAGTATGGTGCGGAACCCTTTCGGGGAAGAGTACGGACACATTACATAATATCATCATCAGCTCTATACCCGTGCGTAGTCCTAGTGTTGTTATGCACCTGAGCACCAAAACAGTTTCCGCGCTCATACATATCTATCAAACGCAGTGTACCCCACTATGCTAAATGGCTGTTTGCTCTACAATAAAGTTCACACGGCCTTTAACAGAATTTTGTTCCTAATCCAGCTGAATGTCTAGCCAAGCCCCTCATTGTAAAAGAGACTGATATAAGAATTGGGATTTTACCGACTCACCATATCTAGAATGGCTACCAAGCAAGTTTATAGAACCCAATTTGGCCTGCTATTTAACCCATAATTGTGGGGCAGAAAGATTAATTCATACTTTTCCCAACGGTATTTGTGCTTAAGTGAATGTAACGAACCCCTTAAGAAGGATTATGAAGGGAGACGGTGAAGGATTATATTTATTTCAAACTTCGAGAACTTTCACTAACTTTCGGGAAACTACTATCGTCCTTGTTTTTCTTTTAGATCATCTCTTTAAATATATATATATATATATATATATATATATATATATATAATATTTGTGGTCAATGTGTGTAGATATAAAAAGGCTTAAACACTAATATTCCATGGTCATAATTTATTACATTGGAATCGTAATTACGATCCATTTCATCAGACCTCTAAATTCAACCATGGAATATTAGTGTTTGACCTTTTATATTATATTATATATATATATATATATATATATATATATATATATATATATATATATATATATATATATATATATATATATGTGTGTGTGAAGAAATATAGTCTTAGGATATGCTATATTTATGGTATAATGTGGTCAATATCAGAGATAGACCGTGTATACATATATATATATATATATATATATATATATATATATATGCATAACTTAATTTTGGCATAAAACTGAAATTTTTGAAATCTGTTCACCGACTCTTTTCATCCGCCTTCTCTTCCATAGTACCAGTAGATTCCTGTGAAGGACACTGCCAATCTATCTTTTCTGTTGTGATTTAAATAATAAGCAGGCTTTTAGTGGCTGTAGTTACTCACCCTAAATATACGCCTTTTTTATAACAGTAAACATATCTTCTATATAAATATAAACTGTACAGAAATTAAGTAAGCACCACGAGTTTTTCAGATTTTTAACATAATTTCATTAAAAATGTGTCCTGTTTTTTGAAATGTTTAATTCATTTTTAAATATTTTCTGACTGTTTCTAAAGTGTTAGTATTATTTTTCATTTCAATTGAATGCTTTTTTTTTAATTAAAAATGTCCTGTAAGTTTAAAAACAGTAAAAATATCAAACTTTTTTTTATTGAAGAAAAACCTTATTCAGCAAAATGTCAGCCGTGTGCGGTTCTGCTCCTTTTGCCTTCTAAAACTGAATGGCACGATTTGTTTCTTTCGAGCGAATTGTTTCAACGTTTGCTGCCTTGCATGTATGTTAGCCTGTTCCAGAATGTCAGAAATGGAAGACAGGGTGTTGCAAACACTTCTTGTTGTACTCAATCATTTATTAAACATTTAAGAATCTCATTTCAGGACAGTTTCCATTTTGTTCCTCTAGACTGACAACGACTGTTTAATATTTTATTGTATTTTTCCTGTATAAAAAAATACATCGGGATTGAAATTGCTAACAAACTGTCCAATGGTCGAGTAGTGTTCTAGTTTTTCGAGTACTTTTGATCGCCTCAGTCATTATCAAGAACTGGGTGAGCATTCTCCTATTCGTTTTTTTTTGTGGGGGGGGGATTACAAAAGTATTTTTCTATCTCTTAATACATTGCTTTGTTTATGAAAGGCATTTTAACTACTCCTATGCACGTTCAGATTCCTATCTCACTATTTCAATTGCCTTTTACTACACTACCAAGCTAGTTACAAGGATGCCCATTTTTCCCTTTCAACCAGGTATTCTCTCTTCTTACAGTCAACAGTCGTTCCTTGCATTTTTACTACACTATCTACTTGTCTTTTCTCAGCGTTCTTTCAATGTCATTTACGTATCCTAAGATTATAACTATCAATAATAAATCGTGATTAGTCTGCTAGTCCTCTTATGATCGTCTCGACATATAGGCTAAATAAATCCTTGTCATTATCCTATTCCTACTTTTGTGTATTACCTGAAATCTTCCCCTGTTTATATACAGACTATTTGTTCCTAATATAGGCTACACATTACTTACATCTTACATCTCTCACCCTCTCTCTCTCTCACCCTCTCTCTCTCTCTCTGTCTTGTGAATCAAGTGTTTCTGATATGTCAAGTAGTTCTTCATGTTGTACTCTAAATGCCTCCGTGTAAATTATGAAACATAGGTTTAAGTCATTCTGCGTTTGTATTGCTTGCTTTGATAATATTTTGATAAGAAAATTGTATTTCTTGTTCCAGTATCTCGAATAAATTCGTATTCTTATATTTCTTTCTGTCACGATCTGCATTCATTAGAACCGTTTATTTAATTATTTCATTAATTGTGAGACTTGGTTGGACTAAGAGACATTGGTTCATTTGTTTGGTCAAGTGCTAAGTGCGAAGAGAAATGCAAAGATCAAAAAGTTTGAAGCAAAAAATAAAAAATAATAGAGGAGGAAAAGTCAAAGAAATAGGAGTGGAAACGAAGAACTGGAGGAATGGGAGATTTTAGAAGTGGAAAATCATAGAAAAATTAGGTTGGATTGGTTAATTTATAAACACAAATCAAAGTTGTTGACTCGGTATCTCTACTGATGGCACAAATATTTGCTTCTGTCTTAATAGGAAGTTTTTTGCGGTTCATCTCAAAATAATCAATAATTTGTTTTTAAATGGGTCAATTAATATCTTGTTAATTTTAATATCTCAAAAATTAAACTACTCTGAGAAAACCCTTATTATCTTTCATCAGCATGACTGATGCTTACTTCCAGGAGACTCATTGTATCCTTCTCGGATCAACGTTTTCTATTGACATGAACTGGAAAGATTATATTGCATTTAATTATGTGGCTCCTCAAGCTGATTGTCCAATGGAGCTCGCGTTAATTTGCAACTAGTTTCTTTGAAAACTTTATGAAGATTTGTCTACTAAGATATTATGGTATCTTGCATAAGATTTTTCTTGCATAATAAAGTGTTCCTATGACGAAACATACCTGAAGCTTCGCGGTTGACAGACAAAAAGAAAGCAAATGCCAATAGCTTACATCTGTGGTGGAACATTAAGACACCCCCCCACACACACACACACTCAAACTGGCATAATAGCCAGCAGACTGGTAAACATGACTTGGCAAGTTGTTTTGCAGGTTCTGAGATCCCAAGACGCATATGGTGAAGCGGACTAAAGCGAAATTGCCCTAAGATATAAATAATATATTGAACACAAGTTGAGGATCGAACTCGCTCCATTAATTCAGGCCTAGTATGAGATACCTTCTATAGAGATGGGGTAATCTTAATGTAGCTAACTCGACCATAACTCAGGCTCCCCTGGGCACTTCGACGTGGTGTAACGGTTAGCAAGCTTGTCTTGTTAAATCAATTACGACTGAATAGGGAGTTTGATTCTTACTGGGTGTCCAGTACTTCGGCCTTGTTTCACATCTAAGCTACGCTTAGAAAATCAATATAACTCAGTCCCATCCCGCGGCCTCGTGCCAGACACAACTTAGTAAATAACTATATTCTAAGTCTGTGATTTCTTTTTCGTTAATTGTTGCTTCAAATGAGAAGCGATCCCATTTCTTTATTCCTAAACCATCTGTGTATACAAACAATCATGCAAGACAAAAGCAACTTTCTCCTAATGAGATGCTTTTACTATTTTCACAGACTTGCTTTCTCGTTATTTTCAAATGCATTTCATGTCTAACCATTCATTATTACACGGTCTAATTTCGTTACAAGCTGAAATGATTAAATGCAAAAAACCGCTTTGGTGTCGAAATCTGACGAGACATTCGAGTTGACTTGGCTGGTTTTACGACATGTCAACGCTTGACGAGTTATTTAACGCCGATTACTGTACTAGCTTCAATGAGGATCGAACTCATAACTCAATAATAATGGTCAACTGAACTATCCTCGGTAGCAATTACCTTAATTCCTATCGAGTGTTTTTATTGACAAGATTTAAACACGTAAGTCCTATATGATTTTCTTAAGACATTTGAGGGAATTAATAATTTTTACTGGATTGTTGAATATTTGCTTGCATGTGTACCAGTCACTGTCTCTTTCTCTCTCTCTCTATATATATATAGGCTCAAAATTCTCAAGTAGATTGCAAACTGCTTTCTCCGGCTTCTCTTGCGTTCAGTATGCCGAAGCATTCTTTCATCATTATGTTTCATCAATAATTTCACCTGTTACTTACTGGTTGCTAGAAACCATTGTTTTGTAGGGTTTTATTCTCCAGAAAACTGTCCATGGAATATTCAACATTCTTTGGTAGAACCCGTTTCGATTGTTACATGTTTGTTTTTCAAATGCGACGAAATTGTCCAGTTTTCATTGTCAAAAAAGGAATTAATACACACATAGCCTTTCTAATGTTATTTTTCGATCCGTTCGTATTTTATTCAGTTTCTGAAAAGTATCTTTCAGTATTTCTATATTCCTTCAAATCCGAATCCAAGCCCATAGGCTCGGGCAAAAATTCCCCGTAGACCGCGCATACATGGGGTTGGGTTTGTCTACATCCGCATTCGCGAGACTGCCCTTCGGCATAGTCTCGTCTGCTTCGACAAGCACTAAGAAATTAGTGCGCGGCTAGTTCGGTATATATCAAACCTTCCTACAAGGAAGGGTGCGGCACAAGGCCAATTTTTACGTGAGACAATTCACAGTCCGTGGGCTAGGGCAAAAATTCCCCGTAGACCGCGCATATACAGGGTCGGGTTTGTCTACCCCCCCCACTCCCCGAGACGTAACTCTGCCCTTTGGCATAGCCTCGTCTGGGTTCCTCTCTACCTAAAGACAGGGAGTTCGACAAGATCTAAGAGCTCCGCAAGCACTTGGCTCGATATCTACCAATCTCCACAGAAGGCAGGAATGTAGCAGTGTGCCGATTTTTATGTGAGGCAAATACGAGACCGTAGGCTCGGGCAAAAATTCCCGTAGACCCCGTATTAACGGCATCGGGTTTGTCTACCTCCACAGACGAGACGCTGCGCTTTGACATAGCTTCGTCTGGGTTTCTCTCCGCCCGAAAGCAGAGAGTTCGACAAGATCTAAGAGCTCTGCGAGCGGTACGCTCTCTTTCCTGGCGATTCTCGTCAATAGTATATATGTTGTCTGGACGAGTCCAAATCATATTCTGGAGAGGGGTGTTCATCTCCACGACACCTCGCTTTTTAGATATGCATTTTCTTTATTCGATATTTTTTCCGACATTTTTCAGTCGAATTACGGTTTCGCTTATCCTGGCGTGGCAGCGATTTTCCAAGCGTAGCTTAGACGTGGCATAAGGCCGAATCCTGGCATTGTATTGTAATATTAGTTTTAGGAATAGGTGCTTCGAAGGTCTGTCTAATGGCATTTGCTCTAGCGGGAACTTGTCTTCTTCAGTTTTCATCGATTATCTGACTTAAATATTTAATCTTATCCATAAAGAACTGGCAGTTCTGATCATTGAATTTGAAACCGTAAATCACACAGTCACTGAAATACTTGCTGAATCAGTTTTACGTACTGTATTTTCGTCGTTTTACGTGCTGTATTTTTAATGTGTATTAATAGGCAAATACTTCTGACTTTCCTCATCCACTTCGATATGAAGATAAGCCTCACACACGTCAGTTTCTGAAAAGAATTACCACCATTTAATTTGGCAAACATATCCTCTGGAGTTGGTATGGGATATACATATGATAGGAAACAGTAATTCAACCCAATCGGAAAATCGGCACATAAGCGAACCTTATTATTCATCTTTCTAACCGCTGGCGTGGCCCATTCTAAAAAATCTTTTTTTTTTCAATAACTCCGCGGTTTTTAGTTCAGTGTTAATACACTTCAAGTTAGCAAAGGATATCTTTCTTTTAGGCCCAAAAACTACTATCACATTTTCTCTTAATTTGAAAAAAAATGCCTTTGACTTTGTAAATTTTCCCAAATCAACTAAGAAAAATATCCATGAATTTATTTTATAGTTTACTTAGTGTTTCTTTAGCTGTAATTTTTTTCTCTGACGAACAATTAATTTTTCCACAAAATGAATTAATCGGTCAATTCCATCGTTCAAATTATTCTAACCAATCGACGCTTAGTAAATTCGAGTTGGCATGCGTAAACATCTACTTTTTTACTTTTACCCGAAACAATAAAATGTTACACTTAATTTTCCCCCCCAAAATTAATTTCTTGCCTGATATTGCTCTTGCAACTTTGTCGTTTTTTCAAGTTAGACTTGCCAATTCTGTTTCAAGTAATTAATTAGCGACTGAGTCCAGTATTGCCATCAGCTGTTATCGATATCCAATCCTCCCCCGCTGAATTTTTTGTAATAGTTGCAGAATACTTATCTTCAATTCTTCTATAGTGTATTATTTTCTTACAAATAGTCCTTAACTAGGAAGAAAATTTTCTTCCTAATAGCAGTATGTCATCTATCTTTGGAATTTATCGACTTTCGAGTTGCCCTATACACGAACTGCACAAAATTTTCGTTAATTTTGAATTTTTTTCGCCAGCTCTTTATGCTAAGCTAAAGAAAGAAAATCTTTTGTTCGTTTGCATTTGAATTCGAATAGTCGTCACCACTGTTATTTCTTCGTTCCATTGAATGAAGATAACACAATCATGAAATATAATGTCGCTTGGAGTCGACGTAGCCTTATTAAATTCTGTATATTTATGCTATAAAAATTACAAAATTTTGGTACAAGACCGAAGGGGAAGTGGGGTCTTTCTCCAGCTATCCTATTCCTAGTTAACCACAATCATGACCCATTCATTCATTACAATTACACATTCACCACAAAAACTCATCCATCACCTCACAATCCTGCACACACCAAAATACCACAGGTTCACAAGGGTCCTACAAAAACACCCCATGGTGTAAAAATTTGTAATGTTGATATATATATATATAATTAAAAATCCCATGAAATATGAAATGATGGGGAGGTGAGATGAACCCAGGCTAGAATGTCAACCAAAGATAATACAAAATCAAAGCAATGTTAGTAGGAACCGTCCACCCCGCAAAATAAGAAGAGTGGCCGCTGTATTCTATCGATAGATAGAATCAAGAAGTCCACTCACTAATGGAATGGGGAGGGGAAAATAAATGACAGAATGGGGAAATCAAAGGCTGATTCAGCCGAGATGAAAAATGGGGACAAAAACAAACTGGGGAGCATGCGGAATCTCTACATGAATCATAACATAGGAAAAAGCCGGGAACAACACTTATTTGCATTAACTAGGAACACAAAACAGTGTCTAACCTAACCAGAGATGGGGTGGGGTCCAGTGGAAATCGCCACCTTGCACTAAGGGGACATAAAAAAAAGAGAATCAAGGCTAGCCCCATCCTCACGATCCAGACTCGCTTCAGTCACCTACCTTTCACTGAAATCTGTCGAAATCAAACGCTTTCGATCAGATCTGATTTTCACCCAAAGCTGATGCTTAAAGAAAACAATCAGATCCTGATACGAATAACGATCATTTCGCGACATCCACACGACCATTCTAGCCACGGCTAGCAACGTGAAAAACACCATCCGTTTTACCCCGGAGAACGGGGGCGACACGTTGTCACACGCGTACGCGAGATCGATGAACACGAGCTGGTCGGGAACGATACAATCCGTCAACTCGCCAACATAATTTCAGAAAGGGCGCACCTGAGGACAATGGTAGAAGGCGTGCGATGCCATTTCCTCTAAACCAAGATCACACCGATGACAATCTGGCAAATCTGTCTGTCTCCATTTGAAGAGTACGTCATTGAGAGGTAGCACGTTCCGAATCAATCACCAGCTAAGCGAAAACTCAGGGTTGCTGAGATAATTCGCCGCTGGCGCCCAAGACCAAAAGGAGAGCAACTCTGATTCCGACAAGCCGAGTCAGCCACACAGAGGATCCTTCGCAACCCCCTCCACTAATTCATGATACAATAGTCTCCGACGCCGAGAAAGGTCACTGGACCGAGGAAATACCTTCAAGGCCGCCCGACACTCATTGAAGAAACTCGACAACCTTCCACAACCGCAGCAGCGCTTACCCCAAGATATCGGGGAGTGATAGTAAGGAAGGCGTCCCTAACACTTGGCGCCAAAATCGAGTCCGCTGTCAAAACTAAGCATAGGAAAGCCAACCTTGAGGCATGGCGATGACTCGCCAGGTGTGGCAATCCCAGCCCCACCTCCCATGATACGGACGCTGGTAACAGGCTTCTTTACAGACCCAGTGCTTGCTACCACCCCACAAGAGGGTGATCAACAAACGCTCGATCGCCTTCATACGTTTCCTGTAAAGAGGAAGTACAGCCAAGCGGTAAAGGATGAGGGGCATGACGTAAGTGGCACACGCCTCAGCCTTACCCTTTAAGGACAACCCCCTTCGAAGCCACGTCCGGACCGACGCTCCGACCTTTACCTGTACTTCTGACCAATTCTTCTTCAGCCGGAGTCCGGGCCCGAACCACACCCCAAGGATGCGGACGCGTCCATCAGTCCAACCGAAATGCCCCGGAAGCGCAACCCCCTTCCAGGCACCTAACCCCAAGCCGGAAGACTTGTTGCGGTTAATCTTGGCCCTTGTCACCTTCTCGTACCGTTCAAGCGCCTTCTGCACCACCTTAATGTCGCTGCGGCACGACACAAAGATGGATACGTCATCGGCGTACGCAGAAACCCTAGCTCGAGCACTACCAGGGAAAACGGCTATTCCGCGTAGGGCCGGACTGCACGCCCTGTCCCTTAGCCGGCGAAGGAAGGGCTCCAACGCCAAAGCATAAAGTAAGGGTGACAGTGGACACCCCTGTCGGACCGACCGAGTCAGCGCAAAAGCGCTCGACCGCCTTCCGTTCACCTGTACCACGGCACTGGGGGTGCGATACAAGAGGCTAATCCACCTGCAGAAGTCGGGTTCGAATTCGGCAACCTGCAGGACAGCCGCCAGGTACTGATTGTCAAATGCCTTGGATTGATCAGTGCGGCTCGCTTGTCGTCTTTTACACCCTCTATGATCGTGCGGATTAGATGCAGGTTGCTTTGAATTGTTCGTCTCCTCACAGCACAAGTCTGCTCAGGTCCCAACAAGCTCGCGACAACTGACTGCAAACACTCCGTCAGGATCTTGACCAAAATCTTTAACTCTGTTTGGCAGAGTTATGAGCCTGTAATCATCTAAATCACGCCCAACACCCTTGCCCTTTTTCAAAAGCGTGATCACACCCCTGGAAATCCGGTTGGGGATGGACCACTGTGAAAATTGGGACAAAGAAGGGCGACAGCGTCAAGTACATTTTGTAGGGCAGACCATCAAGTCCCGGAGACTTGCCTCTGCCGACCTTCTTCAATGCCAAGTAGACTTCGCCCTCCGTGATCTCACCCTCACAGCTAGCTGCTTCAGTCGGCGAGTGCCGAGGAAAGTCACACAAATAGCTTCGAAACTCGTCGCCACTGAGACCAGGCTCCTTGGTAAAGCGGCTCTCGAAATGCCGCCGAAACGCCTCGCACATTTCCTTGGTCGACCCCAGCGGGCGCCCCTCCGGGGTAATGACCTCGCGAATGTATCGATCGGAACATCAACGGATCTCTTCCTTGCGCAATTCTACGCCCATGTTCACAGCCTCGTTAGACATCTTGTTTAACCTATGTCTATCGACCTGAGCCTGATAGCGCTTGCTAGCCTCACGCTTCAGGGCCTGCTTAGATACGGCTATCTCTAGGGACCCCCCCATTCCACCGCCCGGGACTCTAGAGTCTTGACCTTTTTAGCCTTATTTAGAGCGAATCGTTGGCTATATTCAGTGGTGAAGGGCCTAATCCTATCCTTAAGCCTCTCCCACTACTTACTCCCAATAATCGCCCCCACTAATTCCCGATGCACTAATGTAATTAGCTGTTGCTGAAAGTCTCGCCTGTCCAGTAAGGACAGATTGAACTTCCAGTGTCCAGCCATTCTAGGTCTAGTATCTAACAATTCTGTCGTCAGGATAGAAGGCTAGATCTCACCGGACGATTCTCGGCGTAAGTATATATATATATATATATATATATATATATATATATATATATATATATATATACTATTTGGACGGGTCCAAGTAATATTCTGGGAAGGTGTGTTCATCTCCAGAACAATTTTCTAGTTTAACTAATCTGCTAATCTATAAAATCATTGAAAACTAAATTATCATGTCAGAAATACTTAAATAAAGAATGTCTGCGAACAAATTCTTTTTTTCAATAGATTGTGGCCGTAATATAGTTTTACAGTAAAACCATATAAATGTTGGCCATCATCAATCCGGCCATCTGTAATTCGGCACTGATTTCCATCAGAGTAATTTCAGATTTTCTGTTTGATAGTATTAAAATCGACATCAGCTGTTTTTGATCACTTTCAAACACTGGTAAGGCATTTTGACTTGTGCTTTTTGGAGTTTTATTATAACCTCATGACGTTTAGCCCCAGTCATGGCTCAAAGGAATAAAAGAATTACTTCTCGTCGCGGGAAGCCGACCAAATATCGCATATCGTCCGTTACAGACAAGGTTCATTAAAATTTCATTAGGTTTTTTCCTTTCTTAAACAACATGCGCTGATTTACAGGATATTTTAAAGGTAAGACGTAATCGTCATAAGATTGATAAATTCTATCAAACTGTAGTAAATATTCAAACCTTTAGCCATGGATTTCTACAAGTTTCAGTATTTTTAGCAAGTAGAACAAAGTCTTAAAGATTCTCAATGATCAAAAAGATTCGGGATGAACGCGATCTCTTAGCAATGACAAACTAAAACTCTAAAAACAATTATTTTTACAGTGTAGACAATGTTAAACATCATCAAAAATACGTTCAATCACATGAAACGAACTTCGAGTAATCTCATGTTTTTTGCTTTGAATTTCGATTCTTATTTTTTCAAAAAGAAAAAAAAGAACAAAAAAAAAGAAGAAAATCTACAGAGTATAATATAATTGTAAATATTTAGTAATTCATAAAAACCCAAAACAACTCCTATCCCATAACCTAATCCTCAAATAGGAGCCCCTTCGCATTTTCTGAAAAAAATCTCCTAAAAGAATTTGATCATGCCATGTGGTAAAATAATATTTTATTACATATCACAAGAGCAGACCTAAATTTTTTTTATTTATTAAAACTGATACCATTCGCCAGATGTGGAAAATGTCACGAACACTGAGAGTTGTGGAGACGTCAATACTTTGAAATGAATTTAGGTTACAATAGTCTTCGAATTTCCTACATAAAACATTGTAAATTTTTATTCTTTTTTTATTAGTATTTCAATTATTTTCCGCTGCGTTTTATCGCCACTCTCATTCTATGATCGTTA
>OZ010586.1:1912888-1922888 GCA_963932145.1 Acanthosepion lycidas
TCTAGCATTTTTAGCAATGGATTGTCTATACGAGTCCCACTTGAGATCTAGAGTGAACTTGAGATGATGATGATGACGACGATGATGATGATACGAGTTTTTTTTCTGTTTTGTTTTTTTGGTGGGGGGTTGTGGTCACTAAAAGTTACAAGCCAGTAGACTTGCTTGGTTGTTTGAGAAAATTGCGAGTTTTCTACTCTAGCCACTGATCGTGTTCAGGTTATTGCAAATGTGAGCAAATCGAAAGCAGATTTTGAATGCAGAGTACTTTTTCCACACATTGGAAGATTTTCTCAATACTATCTATACTTCATTGTTCTACTCGGTTGGCTTTGAACCTTACTAAACTTTGCTTATTAATTATTGGCTACAATCTAACGACATAAGATATGTAGATGACAAAGTGTTAATATCAAACATAGAAAGGAAACTACAAGTATGCTTTGTGTGCTTCTACTATTCAACTTATCATATAATTCTGCTTTCATATTTGCCATGCCATTGCCTCGTAAATAATGAACTATTCCGTTTTGATCGTGAGAAAGGCGGAAAGGACATACCAGAGACGCTGTTTGGTTTCAATGAGAAAAAAGAAAGAAAGAAAGAAGGGGAAGATAAAGGAGGCGATGATATTTTCATATGTTTAACGCCTACTACAAGGGAATGGGGTATCTTGTCAACATCAAATCTTTTCATTTGTACCCTCTTACTTCTTTAAATAATGACCTGCATTCATAAGAGAAGCTCGTAAAGGACTAAATATTCATTGTAAGAAGACAGAATATAAGGTTGCCAGCAAAAAGGACAGCTCGACACGTGAACTACTACACTGAAATCTGAAGAAGCATTAGAATGGCCAAAGATGTATCCCAAACGCTAAACAAAGTCTTAAAAAGAGAGGAAAATTTCGTTAGAAATAAAGAAAAGAATACTGGACTGTTATGTGTTATTGGTTCTCCTATATAGCAATGAATGCTGAGTAATCTAATAGATGAACAAGAAACGTGAGACAATAGAATCGTGGTTCTACATAAAGATGCTGAGAATACCATTGACTAAACATGTGTGTAACGAGGATGTATTAGTGAAATTAGAAGCAAAAAGGACATATATATTTAGAATCAGAAGGAGGCAATTGAAATTTTGCGGGCACATAATGAGAAAAGAGAACTTGAAGAATATGACACTCAGAGAACATACTGAAAGGAAGAGGCTGAGAGGAAAACAGCAAATAATCTAATAATGAGCTTGAGTAATTAGTCGGCAGAACAAGAATTAGGGGAGATAGCAAAAAGACAAAATCTACTAAGATTCATAAAAGACAGAAAGATATGGAGTGTCATGAACGCTCACGTCCTCAAGGGACATTGAAGAAGAAAGAGATGTAGTCATATTCACTCAGTTGGCAAATACTGTAAAAGATTAGTTATATTTGAAATTTATACATTTTAAATAAATATTTTAACAGTGTCATTCAGGATTCCGTCTGGAGAGTTTTTCAGCTGATAGAAGCCAGCTCCAATCCTAGCTCTCGCCCCAGTGTATAAATAAAGGCCTAATTTGTACTTTAAAGAAATTCGTTAAAATTCCCATTAACTGAGTGTTTGAGAAATTTCACACGACTAACCCTCTTAACCGAATTCATACCGTGTAAGAAATTAATGAAAATAGTAAAGAAATTTCGTGATCTTTGTTTTTGGTTTCTATTCAGCATTATTCTGCCTGTCAGATTTCTATCATTTAGAAATGTCACTGGCCCTGAACAGGTTGTCTCAAAAATGTATGCGAATTACTTAATAATCTTCATCTGTTCCGACCAAACTGATTAAGCGACCGGTAGCTTGAATAATCCCCGCTGATGTACATTACCATAATTACTTGTAGTAAAGGTGGTAGTAGCAACAGTGTTACACCCTTGTTTTTAATTGAATTATTCGAATTTTGTTATTTAAACGTGCCACAAAGGAAAAATGATTTAAAGAAAAAAAATGTAGAAAATAGAATTTTAATCTGACAATATACTACAGATTTTTCAATTTAATGGTAATTGTAATATTATCCGTTTCTCTCTAATGAAACATTTGGCATTTATTGACTGAGCAGTCAGTGAGTGCTCTTCAATTTATGCTTTTCCTCACTTTCTGGCCATCAGGTTTAGATCAAAGTGTAATATCTGTTCTCCTCATCTCTAATGATAATAGTAATATTAGCCGTTTCCCTACAAGGAAACATTTATTGACCGAGCAGCTAGTACTGGTTTTGGTTGGAATTTATAAAATCTTTCTCTTAAAGAAATTTTTCATGAAAATAGATTTCTCAAGTCCAGTAGCTGTTATCGCTCTTTCCAATATTGACATGAGTTCTTTACTAATATTTTATTTGAAGTAGTGTGGAACGTCAACATCTGAATTAAGTCATTACTTTCTCTACGAATTACACGTGATATTCATTTTAGTTGTTGCTACTATTGGTATTCCCCAAGTGATGTGGTTTCTTTTATTTGGTGCAGTTCTTTTTTATGATTCTGTAGCGTCAGTCCACAATGTTTAAATTAGTTCCATTTCACTCTTTCAAATGCATTTATTAACCATTGATCTTAGAAAGTGGGTTTATGCAACTGACTGTTTAGATATTTCTGAAATGGGTCGGACGCCACACATGACATCCATTTGAACGTCTTGAGCTGGCGAGGCTATTTAAGAAAATAACTCGATTTTTCACGATGACGATATGATTTTGTAGCAATTTGCATATCATACTTCTTTTCCTTCATTCCTTAGTTAATTCTTTAGTACGTAAATTAGAGTTTGCCGGTGCCCTGCCCAAGACTGAGGACTGGATTTAGAATCATGAAAATCCGTTTTCAATTTGGTATACTTTGTGTGCTTCTACTATTCAACTTATCATATAATTCTGCTTTCATCTTTGCCCTGCCATTGCCTCATAAATAATGAACAATTCCATTTTGATCGCGAGAAAGGCGGAAAGGACATACCAGAGACGCTGTTTGGTTTCAGTGAGAAAAAGAAAGAAAGAAAGAAAAAAGAAAGAAAGAAAAAAGAAGGGGAAGATAGAGGAGGCGATGATATTTTCATATGTTTAATGCCTGTTACAAGGAAATGGAAAGTCTTGTCTATATCAAATCTTTTCATTTCTACCCTCTTACTTCTTTAAA
Organism: Acanthosepion lycidas; assembly: GCA_963932145.1. NCBI lineage: Eukaryota > Metazoa > Mollusca > Cephalopoda > Sepiida > Sepiidae > Acanthosepion > Acanthosepion lycidas. The sequence goes on from OZ010586.1 coordinate 1,916,064, forward strand.
TAATGACCTTCATTCATACATATGACTCTTATTATATTTTGTCAAAGCTGGTAAGCTCAAATATTTAACGATGCAAGAGGGAAAATGCCCACGGTTATTTTTCATGCGTGGAAGCCGCAAGGAGTTTATTCAATCATTAGCTTTAGAAATATGATTCATCAGAAAATTTAAATGATAAAACCTTGAAATTTTCACGGGTATTTCTAATTAATATAAATATGAATAAAAAACTTTTGAACTTCAAAAAATGACATAAACCTCGAAATTACGCAATTCTATTTAATTCCATATATAGAAAAATAGGGATTTTATCGAAAGAAATTATTTATTATTACCTTCATTGTGATCTGCAGCGCCATTTACTGTCTAGCTTTGTTACAAGCAGCTCCATTTTTAAGCTTCTTAAATTTGGAAAAATGGCCTTTGCTGATTATTACTACTAATGTTGCTCTCACTGCTTTTAAACGATATTTTTAATGCTGTTTCTTAATATAGCCACAAGAAAGGGACTCAGAGAGAAGAAGTCTTGGCAAATTTAACACTCACGGCATGCATTCAACTTAATATTTCTTATCTATCCTTGTTATCTTCACACTTCCTACCATCTTCTCATTTCATTCACTTCACTATTCATTCCCATATCGGCTGTGAACCTCTATCATGAGTAGCTGGCGATGATATTGAGTAAATAAAAGAAAACATACTTAACAAGTTTAGGTAAATAAATAGCAGAAGAAGGACAACAACAAAGTGGTGTCGTAAATGAGCTAAACTTACTTGGATCAATAAAAGGGTCCCATATTTCATAATGACATCGGAGAAAGAGAGAGAGAAAGAGAGGGAGAAAGGTAGAAAGCTTGAGATACAAAATGAGTAAATGTCTACTGCACAAAGATACGGCAACCTGCTGTGGGAAGATCTTTGGTCTAATCAATTATCAATCGAAATCAATATGATCGCCCAAGCATATCTCGTGTATGCCACTTAACTGAATTGACAGATAATGCAGAACAACAAAAAAAGAAAAAACGCGAAAGAGTTCCACAGACGACAAATGCCAGAGAATTATAGTTCTCTTGACTCATTGTTCCATTATGATGACCTTGTGTCAATCTCTGCCTGGTTTCATATTATTTTTCTTTAGTTTCTTTTATTACTTTCATTTACATTCCGCTTTTTTCCCTTCTTAATACGGCAACACAAAATTATTGACAAACTCTCTGGACGCGTGATATCGATCCCTTTGTGTCAAAACTAAGTTACACTTAATAAATAACTTTAAGGCCTAGCTAACCCTTTAACACACTGTTCCGTTTACGAACCATACACTTCAAATGTTGTGTCGCATCTACCTATTCATATACACCCCTGGTCAAAATCTTAAGACCATATACAAAAAATCCTTTTTTCAATGTTTGTTTAAATTCATCAATTAAAATCTTAAAATTTTTAATTGTTTGTTGATAAACTTACATTTTCTAATTAAATGTAAATGTTTCGCAAATATATTTTGATTAAAGTAACAGTATTTTATATATTTTTTTTAACCCTTTCGTATCTGGTTTTAAGATTTTGACCAGGGGTGTGCATCTCATTTGTTTTCCATAAATCTTTTTTTAATGCCATCTTCAAAACGCAGACGATAATGATTCTTGAAGGATCCCTTTTTTATTATCTGTGAATCGCCATGACTTCTTCGAAAAGATAATGAAGTTGTTTCCTGTTGCCTTCATTATGGTTTGGAATTAAAAGTGTTCCTTCTCTTGGACTGGTTTCCACCCAAGACTAGAGAGCTCTGTATACCATGTTATTTAAACAGTAACTAGAAGGAAAAGAGATTCATCAATGCCTTTGCTAAGAAATCTTGTGCGAAAGTAAATGTACCAGACTACCCGAAGAATTTGAACTCGCTCCGTCGATTCCTTCTTTGGCAGCAATATCCTTTACATTACCCGCTGATCCTTCGATAAAAAAAAATTGTGACAAAACTGAATAGATTGGGAAGGGATTTAGAGTTGTTCGGCATTTCTATTGAGGATAAACCCTCTAATTCTCTTGATAACACAGCCCTTTGTCTTTCTTAGCGTCAACAGATTTCAACTTATTCGAGGGCAGATGCGAACTAATCGGATAAAATTTAACCTCTGACGACGAAGAGGATTGATATTATTGAGTAACAGCGTGGCAAGATAAATCGGAGATCCGAGTTCAAGCTCCACGCTAGTCTGTTGCGTTGACATTCGCATTTATGACCTTGGAATAAATATATATCCGCCCAACGACACCCCTCCCGTTATATGGTTTAAATAACATGTTAGACTGGGCTATCTAGCCTTCGCTGATAATCAAGACCAACCGTGGAGAATGTTCAGATGAGGAAAATTCTTTACTTCCACAAGTTCTAACATTCACTGCTATATGCTACTTTCACAGAGTCGAATCTCCTGCATTTCCCCCATATTCTAAATGTAAGAGGATAGTTACATTGGGACAGAGTTTTTCCCAAGATCCGCCATTTTGAGTCAGAGGTTTCCCTTTGTGCATGATTCCCTTAACGCTGCAGTCTTAACCCCTTCAAGTCAATGGTCAGTCTACAATTCTGTTTATACGCATACTCTTCTCTACATTAAATAATACCGGCATGATCTCGGTTCAAACATCAAACTGTCATAAAAGAGGAAATTACACATCACTAACTCATTAATCTCTAAATCATTATTTGGGGAAAAAAAGTACACACGGTATGACGATAAACTTTACCCGGCAGAAAGTCCTCTGACCGGGAAATTTTGAGGAGCGTGTAACCACCTCATAATTGCTGATGTTCCAAGGTCTACCCTGAAGCAGGATTGTAGCCCCTATTAGGTTCCATCTATGGACAAATAGTGAATCCCCAAACTGGAGTAAAGACGTAAAAATATAAAAATACGTTAGAAAAAAATGCCAGCAATATATTTTCATAGTAAAAAATAATAATAATTACCAGCAGTACATTATTAGAACAAAAAATTACCAGCAATATAGATTTGAAAAAAAAAAAAAATACCAAAGTTCAAAAAAAACAAAAAAAAACGATTTCGGAATTTAATGACCCATAAGGAGTTGATATGCCGCTAAACAAACCAAACCAAACAAACGGGATGCATATGGGAATTTCACAATCCTGACACTATCGTTGTTGCTCTATCGGTAACCATTAAATAATCGACATTCAAAATGGTGACTATTACCTGCGTTCAATCATCCAATTAGTATAGTGATTTACTAAATGTAGCTTAGATGTGGCACAAGGCTGAAAGTATGGGGCGCGCAGTGAGGATCAAACTCAATATTCAGTTGTAATTGATCAAGTGAGACAAACTTTGTAACATTACACCACCTCGAAGTGCCCCTTAATGATATTCTAAACATAGCTTAGACGTGGCACAAGGCCGAAAGTGTGAGGCACCCAGTGAGAATCGAACTCACTACTGATCTAGCAAGGAAAACTTTCTAAACATTACATCACGTTGAAGTGCCCCAATGATTTTCTAAGTCTACCTCACATATAGCACAAGGCCGAAATTGTAGAGTACTCAGTGTGGATCGAACTCACTACTCATTCGTAACTGATCTAGCAAGTCAAGCTTGCTAGCCATTACACCACGTCAAAGTTCTTCCTTCTCTTAAAGGCCTCTCATTTTCTTTTACCCACCCAGTAACTGATTGTATCTTAGTGGCATTATCGCCTTGCTTGGAATGAAATGATTAAAAAAAAAAAAAAACTACTGTAGCTGTTTGATTTGAATATCTCGAATTCGTAGTTCACATCTTGGCCATTTTTTTTTTATTCCTTTGACTCGAATCTACGCCAAAAGAGAACCAGCTGCATGAAATTAATTGTTTCACAAAATTAATTATCATTTTGGAAATTGAATTTATCTGATCTACGACGGAAAACCTTGCGTGTAGTAACAGTACCCTTTTAAATTCAAGTCGATTTCGAAGAAAACGAAAAGAAATAGCTGTCAGACATCGAATGTGTGCCGCCTTATCAGCTTTCGAAATGATACAGCCGGCTCGGTTGTTTTTTGTAAGTCCCTTTAGATTTGCGGGGATATTTACTTTGTAACCGTTTAGATAACTTCTCTCGACGTGAAGGATTTTGTCTTTCCGTTCGTAGCATTCCGAGTAATAAGTTATGGCTACCATGAAATGGCAATCATCATCAAACGAAAAAGAGTAATGTCGAAAATAAATACGAAAAGTGATGGAGTGCTTGGAAGGTGTTTAAACGCAATAAGTAAAGAAAAAGATTAAATAAAAAAAATACCTTCGTTCGGTGGTAAGGTAGTTTTGAATAAGAGCACAAAACTATAACATTTGAAAAGATTCAAAATAGAGCGATAAGAAAAGGGCTGGTGTTTGAATTTTTTTAGATGAATTCTTTTTTCTATTGCAGTTCAAATACAACGATAAAAAAAAGAAAAAATCGTATTAACAGATGTCTGTATAAGGAGTTTCCGATTTAACGGACTTCTGTATAAAGGGGTTTCCGGTTCGACGGACTTTATTAAAGAGCTTAGAATGGCTCCAGGAGACAGGTTGAATTTTAAATATCCGGACACTCTTTCATTTTCTTTTAAGTCAGTATTTTTAATAATATCCAAAGTGCCTAATTTATGAGATCATGAAATATTTTAGAAAATATTTGCGTGTCACATAATTTATGAAATCATGAGAGATTTTAGAAACTATTTGCGTGTCAAAAAAGAAGCGTGAAAAAGTGACCCCAAACCATTATTTACTCCACAAGGGTGCACTGTTTTAATTCCACTTTTGCTATGACTTTGTATATCTCAGTTTCAGTCAATTCCCCTTAGTAACTCAACTAAATGTTGTTCTTTCTGCCGAGGCCAGGCATTGAACTCACAACTAAAACTGAGATATCCACATACATGGCCCGTGGAATCAAGAACAAGGACCTCTTCCCACCTAAGACATACAGGCAGTTGTCGCAGCGTTACACCAAACTACCATACATATACGGTCTCCCCAAAATTCACAAAAACGGTATTCCGCTCAGGCTAATTGTTAGCTGCCAAGGTTCTGTGCCATGCTCCGAGTCGCTTCCTTGTGGATATAATTGACCCATTAATAGGAAAGTCACCTTCATATGCCCTTAACTACGACCGCGTCGTGGAAATAATCAAGGACGATTCCATCCAATCCAACCAGATGGTACCCATGGAGGAGGTACTATCGGTAGTGAGCGACAGACTGGCTTCGGACTCATCCCTATGAGAACGGACCAGAATACCAATAGATAACTGATGGAGATGCTGACTTTCTATACACAAACAACGCACTTCGGAATGGGATCAGATATATATCGACAGAATGAAAGCTTAGCAATGGGCTCACCATTATCACCAGAATTGGCAAACACACACAGGTATACTTCGAAGAAATGGCATTAGAATCGACACCACTAAAGCCAAATCTATGGCTGAGATACGTAGATGACACCTTCATACTCCACACCAGGAAGAAGTCCAGCTACTACTAGACCATGTAAACTCAATAAGATCATCGATACATTTCACAATGAAGAGAGAAAACAACAACAAACTCGCATTCCTGGATGTACTGTCTTGAACAGAACAGGGGTTCAAGGCATTCATATACTACAAGCCAACATTCACCGGACAATACCTCAACTTCAACTCCAACCACCTATATCGTGTAAAGAATGGAATCGTCCACTGCTTACAACATCGAGCAAAAGTCATAAGTGGCGACCGAGAGACATTTGAACAAGAAATGGTCAGTATAAGCAGTACCCTACAACGCAACAATTACCCTGGGTATATGGCAGCAGCTTCGATAATATGGGATAGAAGGATACAAGAGGAGAACAATAATCAGAAGACAGCTTCGATCTGCCTGCCGTATGTGAAAAAATTGGAAAAAATACAAATGATCTGTGGTCCATATAACATCAGGACGACCTTCAAAAGTTGTTCAACTCTTCGCATATGAATACAATATGGGAATCAGTAATACGTAGTGCTATACTAGTGCAATATGAGCTCTAGTATAAAAATGATATTGAAACATTATTCATTCACTGATGTCTTCAAGGACACATGGCCCCGTGGGTGAAAGGGTCGGTTGGATCCAGTGACAACTCCCAAAGCGTTGTGAATTCAATACCTGGTTACTGCTGAGCTGTTTTAAAGAGGCGTATAAGCAATTTATGAGTTAACCTAATATTTTATATCAATATCTTGAAACAACTTAAATTTATTTCTGCAGCCACTAAAAGAATCAATTCTAAAGCATGGAATTTCGGCGGGAGTAGAGAAAAAAACGTTTCTCTTCTCACAAGTGAGAACTCTGACTATATTTCATTGGCTAATTTGTTAAGGCGTCTTCGAATAACAAGCGCTCATTTACAAATTTGAAACCCGTCTGAAGCTTATTTTTATACTAAAAATATTTTATCTACTATTTTCAAAGTGAGTCAAGACTTTTCTTTAAACATTTAAGATGACACCAAATAGAAAAACGACCTTGGAGAAGTTTATATGAGAAATGAAAAAAAAAAAGTAAAATGTTCAATTTTGATGGACGGTATTATCAAAACCAGATAATTTATTCCTCAGTTTTTTGGGTTTTTTTTTTTTTCATTTATTAAAATTTCACTGGATGAAGAATCTAGATGCAGAAATTCTAAGTGGACAAAATATTTTCCATCCGACAAAAATTCCAGTAGAGGGAGAAGCTATTCGAGTGTTTGGAAAACAATGATGTTTTACCATAAAGAATATTAAAAACATGAAA
>OZ010586.1:1927888-1950388 GCA_963932145.1 Acanthosepion lycidas
TTCCTGTTGGAGAGCGCATATTTTCTACTAAATTTGTCGGACATTCTGGCCGGTAAATGTAATTAATAATATTTAATTAAAAACAGAGTATGTGTATATATATATATATATATATATATATATATATATATATATATATATATATATATATATATATATATATATATATATATATATATATATAAAATATATTAGATAATTGTCGGACTTAATTCATTTCCTAATATACACACACACATGTATTTACATATAGGTTGACTCTGTAAGATCTGATGAAGGATCGTTTTTAAAAATTACAGGTTTCATTGGTTTTGGAGCCATTTTCAATCATTGTTTAAACATTTCAGTACAAGATGGAAGCCATGCATATTGGATTCTGTGGCTAGCGAGGCTATTTACAAACATGTCTAAAAGCGCCATGGGTTAATGTTTTGATTCTGTAGCATTCTCACCTGAATGTTATGCAAACAGAATTTTATTTTGTTGAAAATGTTTTCCACTCTTTCCATTAAAAGGCCTTATCTTTTAAAAAGCTGATTAAAAAAGATATTTAAAACTGCATGGAAGCCTTTAGTCGCCAGATATACGATTATCAACAATAGTTTTACTTTGTTTGAAGTGTTTCTTGATCAAGCAGACCGGCTATTTTCGCCTCTTAAAAATAAACTTATTATTTCCGCTTCTCGACCTCTGGGCTACTTGAGTCAATAAACAAACTTTATTTTTAATTATTTGTGTAAAAAATGTTATGAAGATTTTTCGCGTTGAGATTTCTAAAGCCAATTAAAATAACGACGTCGGTGGGAGGGCGGTTGAGAAATAAGATTCCTTTGCTTTAAGATGGCAACGGGGTACTTCCGATTCTTTCATGGCACTTCCGTTAAACACGATTGCGCTATGAGCAACATTGACTAAATCTGATCGGTTTCTATGCTTGCGGTTAACATTCGTCGGTCGGAAGTAGAAGTCAGCCACACACAAATACACCCCCGATATGTATATATATATATATATATATATATATATATATATATATATATATATATGCCCATTTTTACAGCATTCTTTCGCTGACACAACCTTTATTAACAACAGAAAAGGATTTTTTTTTATATTTTAGATAACAGTTTAAGGTTTTAGCTTTTTAAGAACATTTTAAGTCTATTAACATACAGCTAAACAAAAATGCTGTCTGGAACAGTGGGATTATTTTAACTTATAAAATAATGAGAGCTAAAATAATCGTGCCGTGGATAAAATTATTATTTGAAAATTTATAAGCACCATGCGTTGCGTGGAGAAACTGACGGAAATAATTTTATCATACCGGCAATCGTATTTGGTACACAAAACTACAGCTTGTGCACGCCGTGGAGAAATTTTTCTTTTTACCTTTTCTTAGCATTTTGCGGCGATTAACATTTATACTAAATACAAATGCCGTCTGGAATAATCATGTCGGTAGGATTTTTTCATACTATAAAATAAGCATATCGGTTCAAATAAACGTTCCGCTGGGAAATTTTATATAAGCTAATTAAAAGTTAAACAAAATAATTGCAAAGATAAGAAAATAATTTCACACCAAGGAAGGCGATAATGCTGCTAAGACGAAAGGGCTTTGCGGGAGGAAAAGCGTATGAGAAAACGTCATTCAGGAGAAAGGACAATAAAAGAACAGATTTCAGGAAGACAAAAGATGGAGACAGATGTTGCATTTAAATTTATGAAGGTGTTGCAGGGAATCAAGCAACCAGAAGAAAATAAACTATTACAATAGAATTTACGGTTAATATATATATATATATATATATATATATATATATATATATATATATATGTGTGTGTGTGTGTGTGTGTGTGTGTCTGTGTGAATAGTGAAGTCAACACACAAAGGCGACAGTCTGTTTCATGATAAATGCAATCGTCAGGCCATGTGCCTTTAACATGAAACAGACTGTCTACTTTTATATTTACATACACTCTATCCTTGATATTGAGCACTTTAACATGTAAATATAACATACTTTAAAACTATATTTTATCACATATATATATAGAGAGAGAGAGACTTAGCATGGGATGAACTTGATATAACAGTGAAAAAATATGAAAAATAGCACTTATATTGGAAAAAGAATGGAATCAATTATCAAACCTATACTTTGAGAATTTTTTGCAACGAATGCCAACAATTTGTGCTGCAGTAATTAAAGCTAAAGGAGGATATTTTGGTGGGAGCAAAATTTAATCATAAAAGGCTTTTTTTCGTTTTGTCATAATAAAATTTCTAATAAAAATCATGTCTTACTTTTTTAATGATGTATAATTTTCTCTTATTTAAAGTACAAAGCAACTACTTTTGTTCCAATTTAAAAAATTACCGGAGGTTTCGATGTAGTATATATATGTGTGTGTGTGTGTGTGTGTAGAAAAGCTATAAAGGGCGCCGAAATTGACCAAAATTAATATTTATTTTTAAAAAAAGTTCTGTCTACTTAAACTGTAGAGCAATCCTAAAAATGTTTCTTTAAAAAAATATCTAAATACCTCACTGCAGTTTCAGCTTTCGGGTATTCAGGCTGGTTTCATTTTCATTATAAACCGTCCTGCCACAAAAGACTTTTAATGTCAAGAAAAAAATGTATATCCATTCTTTCACACACACACATACACACACACACACACACACAAACACACACACACACACACACACATATATATATATATATATATATATATATATATATATATATATATATACAGAGTCCGCCCAAAATGTAAGCAAGGTTCAGGAAAGGAAAAACTTGTATAGATATTGTAATAATAACTTTATTCAGACATTAATTCCAACATTTAGTGATTAATACAAGTTACCTTTGGACTTTACAATTACAAGAAATTCTCAAAATGGTGGCCTCTAGTTTCTAGACATTTATTAGTACGGTGAATTACTGTTTGGGTAACGTTAGCCAAAATGTCCACTGGGATTGCTGCACATGCATTTTCAATTTCTTGTTTAAGGGCCGACCATGTAATGACATCTGTCGAGAAAATATCGTACTACAATAAACAGTTTCCTGGCAATTTGATAAAACCGCGAAAGACAAGTTTTTTTTTTTCCTTTTCTTAAGTCTGTATACATATTTTGGCGGACTTTTTTTATATACGATGGAATCGAATTAAAAGAAATTATATGGCAATCTGCGAGCGAATAAGATTTCACCGTCGGATCATGAAACCGCAAGTGTCAGGATGTGAAACACTTGCGTAGTGGTGCGCCAATTAAAAATATAACTCATTAGACGAGGGAATTATTCAGTGACACGTGTTAACTAACACCAATTCTACACCAATTCTACACTACTTCTATCCAACCAAGCAAAAAGGTCATATTGTCAGTATGTTGCGTTTTGATCTTACTCTTTCTATTTTAGAATGGATATTTCTGTTAATATATACGTGAGCTTAAGAAAGGAAGGAAATCAGTTATGTGCTTCAATCACATCGCAGAACGAATTCCAGAATTGTTGTTTAATAAAAGAAACATCAATTTCAACCATTTTTCGGCCCAAATCAGCAGTTTTCTGAAAGTAGGTTGTCACGTTTCACGTGTGCCAATCTTGAAGAAAAAAGAAGCTGAAAAGGTTTTTTAACATTACGCCGTAATGTTATTATTATTATTATTTTTATTTATTTTTTTTGCTTATTTAATTTTATTTTTATATTTTTGTAAAAAAAAATATGCAGGAATTTCAAGCATGATGAAAATGAAAATTATAGGTGACATATATTTCTCATTAATTTTTACAGACAAAAAATTGATGTGACGAAAAATGAGTTGAAGTTTAATTATTTAGTAAGTATGGCTTAGATTTAGCAAAAGGTCGCAGATATGCTGTACCAGTAACGATCTTCAAATCCAACTTGTCAATCATTACCCCACAACAATCCGCCCGGGAGATGAAATATATATATATATATATATATATATATATATATATATATATATATATATATATATATATATATACGGCTTGTTATGTACGCACACATTCGAACGCTTAAACGCCGCACAATTTAGCAAAAGACAAAGCAAAAAAAAGGACTTTCTGGTTTCAGTGACCTGATTTAAAATCCATCAGACACCAACGGGTCCTTTTTCTTATTAAATCGTTTCACTCCAATCAAGTTGATAATGCTACAAGGACGCAAGTGGTTACAGGGTGTGAAAGTGAATGACAACACTTTAGAGTAGAGAAGTGAGGAAAGGATAATATAAAGAACAGCGCCCAGAAAAACAAAAAAAGGCGATGAACTTTTTAAACTAGCAATTAAACCTTTGAAGATTGTCGGTGACAGGGAAGTAAGAAATCAGAAAAGAGATCCACAAGGGAAAAGTGAGAGAAAAGAAATTATTAGAATAGAATTGACAATGACATCTAGCTAGTTCATCAGTAAACTGGTCAAACCTCGTTGGCCAACTAATACGACGTTTAAATTCTTACAAACAAGGCAGTAAAGAGAACAATTTATCAAAACAATTGAAAAATGAAAATATTGTAGAAAAACAGAGTTTTAAGTAACAGCAGATATTTTGTATATATGTTGCTCAATATTAAAAATATTAAAATAATATTAAATACATAGCGTTTATAATAATATATACAGTGTAACCCGGATATAAGAGAGTTGTCGGGACCGGAGAATAAGTCTCTTATATCCGGGTTTATCTTATATCCATGTTTCTCTTATATCCGGGTTTGGTCTATTTTGTTTAGGTAAGTATAGCTCTAATTTGGGACAGATAAAATCGCTCTTATATCCGGGTTTCTCTTATACCCGGGTCTCTTATATCCGGGTTACACTGTATTAACATTTCCTTTAAATATCAATTTTATCTCTTATTTATCCTTTATTTTATTTATATTTAAAAGTTAAATCATCTTTTCATATATATATATATATATATATATATATATATATATTATATAACGATATGTAATTTTGCATAATTCTATATATCAACAAATAGTATTTAGAAAAAAATATTTTATGCATCAATAAACAGTATTTAGGAGTTTCTTTCAAAATTGTTTAAACTACCTGCCTCTGTCGTTTCGTGCGCATGTTTAGTCATAGCAATGTCAACAAAACCCAGTCCAATGAAATCCTAACGGATGAAACGCGTTACAAAAAAAAAAAACTTTCCAGATTCTGATGTTCTATCTAATTTAATTTATTGCCCTTCTCATCCTCAAAAATCCCAAAGCATTTTTTCCTCATACGCAGTTTTGCATTTCATTCCGACCTGAAGAATTCATAACTAACAGACGTCGGCAATATTTTTTCTAGTTCGTCTCATCATCAACACTTTTGTTTGTGTATACATGTGTGTATGTATTTATACATATATGAATACTCAATAAATAGTAATAACAACCGTACCCTGGACCAAACACAGTACCAACACAATTAGACAAGCCAAGAAATGAAATCAATGTATTCTCATATAAACTAAATTACCAACCAATTTAACATTAATCAAATAAAAATATAAGCAATCAACCGCGATTTACGACTAACAAAACCGCTACTCAAATTTCGACGTTGATAGCACTTTAGACTGTGAAAATATCGTAAAATTTCTCGAAGTATACAGCAATTAATTACACTGCGCGGTACCACAAATTGGCATATTCTTTTTATGCTAACATTAAGCATTTTCCCTCAGCCAGGTTTGTCTATGCATATGTATCTATGTATGTATGATTCTATGCTGACATGCCTGCCATAGTCCTGTCGGAGTAGATATTTACAAGGGTCGTTCAAAAAGTTCTAAACCTCAACTAGAAGGAGTTGGAAAAACAAGAGTGTTTTTCATTATTTTTCAATATTAGTCCCCCTTGACATCAATGCACTTGCTCCAATGATGCTTAAGCATTGCAATTCGATCACGGAAGAAGGTGGTGTCCTGGTCCTTCAAAAACTCCTCCACAGCACATATTATCTCATCATTGTTTTCAAAATGGCGACCATGCAGGTGGGATTTGAATTTAGGAAATAGGAAGAAGTCGGATGAAGCTAAGTCTGGTAAGTAACGATGGAGTTTCAAAGCAAATCTACACTTGGCTGTTTCAGTTCCTGTAAAGTTTCGACTTGATTACTTCTTTCAACTGTCTTAATTCCAATGCATAGTACTGTCCATTAATAGTTTTTCCCTTTTCCAGGAAGTCTCTCATGATGACACCTTCAGAATCACTAAAAATAGAAATCGTTACTTTATCAACAGACGCTGCCTACTTGAATTTCTTCGGGGATGGAGAACCAGTGTGTTACCACCGTTTGCTTTGAATCTTTGACTTGGGTTCGACGTGATGAACCCAGATTTCATCATCAGTTACTAATCCGCGGTGGAAATTTTTAGTGTCAGCCTGGAAGCGAGTCAAAAGTTTCCAGGAAATGTCAACTCTTATCAGCTTCCTTTCCGATATCAGAATCCTTGAACCCATTTTGATCATCTCAAAGATCTCAGTTAAAATATTATGGACCAAACGAGAACTAATGTCTATGGACTTAGTTATGAGAGGGACAGTAAAACGTCTGTCATCCAAAGCCATATGGTGAATGGCATCAACTTGTTCATCAGTGGATAAAGGTTTTGGACGAACTGATCGAAGGCCATCTTCTGTGCTGTACTTGGCCCGCTTGAATTCCACAGCCGACTTCTTCACAGTTGTATAGGAAGGTGATTCCTCAGCAAGTGTCCGTACCATGTCCTCATGGATTTCTTTGGGTGTCATCTTTCTTTTGAAGATACTTTATGACTGCTCGTGCCTTTGTTTTGTCCATTTTTAGATATTTCGTACACTTCTCACTTTTGTATGGGCCTCATCTACAAAGAAATTGAAACAAAAATGTGAATTAGTTTTTCTAGTTTTATAAAAGGTAGTGTGTTGCCACAACAGAAATATTCAGCTATAGCTCTTTTTTCTGGTGAGGCTTATAACTTTATGAACGACCCTCGTAAATCCTATGGAGAGATTCCACCAACGCTGTGTACAGAAGGATTCTTGGTATCTACTGGTTATCCCACGCGCCAGACCACCAAAAAGCTAATGCATTCAGCGTCGAAGTGCACGTGCATTGCCATGCGTTTCTCTGGTCAGGGGATGATATTCACCTTAAAGACATCAGAATTTTCTAGCAAATACTCTACAGCTACCGTACTCGACCCAATCATAAAGGAAGGAAATGCTTCAAGGATTTTTTTTTTTAATCATCTCACCCCATGCAAAGCAGTAAAGCCACCAAGACACAAGGGATTATTGAGTGTGGAAGAACAAGAAAAAAGAGAAACATTAGGGAGCGAGGGGAATAGAAAATTAATAGATAATTAGTAGATAGCGACTGACATTGTATTTAAATTTTGGAAGATCACAGATGGCTGGAAAGCATGGAGGCGGAAGAGAGTTCCACAAACAATAAGTGTGAGAGAAGAAATTATTGGCATAGAACTTACAGTTACATCAAGCCAATCCAATTGTGAATGAATGAGACTTTGCCACCAATCTAATACTGCGCCAAAATTCATAAAGTCTGGGTAACATAGCGGACGCTTTACCCGAACAATTATCATAAACGTATTTATAGCAAAGGTACAGAGAAGCTACATTACGACGTTGGGAAAGGTACTGAAGCCGATATGGCAGGTCAAGACCAATAATATTGCTGATTACTGTCTGACACACTTTTAACGGATGTTAGATTTCATTGAAAAATACATCCCTACCCACTACCAAAACGTAACAATAACTGATACATTAAAATATAGACATATTGAACACCCAGACACCCCTAGTCTAGCAAAATAGATTTATCTGTAACCTTGGAAACATGAATTTTGTTTTAGCTGTGTATTTAAAACCCAGTAAATTTTAAAGTTACTCCAAAATTCGCTTGAATTACAAAATTAAATTCGGGGCTTTTAGCTTCCATTTTTGAAACATGGTTGGAACTGTGTAGCGAAAAACCATATTTTAAGTCGATTAATTTATATATATATATATATATATATATATATATATATATATATATATATATATATATATATATACGTAAGTGGGAAGGATAATCCAAGTAGGTCATTTAATATACTTGGTATATATATATATATATATATATATATATATATATATATATATATATATATATATATGTACTCAATGCAGAGATAAGATAAATGAACAATTATATATATATATATTCAATGTAGAGACAAGATAAAGAAACAATTATATATATATATTTCATTGATGCATGTTTCATATTTCAGTTTGACTCTTCACAAGGCTACATTTATAATTCCAAGTGTTGATAGTTTGGTGGCCTGCTGGATCATGATATAATACAAGTAAAAGCTTATCCACATAGTTGATTTATGTTACCTTCAGCATCTCGACTCCAGAGTTTCGTAGACGGGCCTTCCAGGAATCACTCCATCCACTCATCAGGGAGTATCAGCAAGTTCGTGGGCAGTGAGATATTATACGTTACTACTGAGGCATACATAAATATATAGACGAGTAATACGCTATCAGATAGATAGATAGATAGATAGATAGATAGATAGATAGATAGATAGATAGATAGATAGCATATGTACGAATAGGTATTTTACTGTTTCGGTAAAACTAAATGTTTATATTTAAATGTGCTGCTTGGCGAGCGATTAAGGTTAAGTGTTTATCTACATCGTTGCAGAAAAGTATTTCATCTTTTTTTTTACCAGCTGTCGAAAATTACGCCTTGTAGTTTGTATGCCCCATTAAACGTACACTTGCACACAGGTCAGCAACAATGAAGACCGTCTGAATTAACCCGCTCCCCAGCTAGACAAGCCTTAAAAAAAAGAAAAGATGATGAAAGCAGGCAGTAGAAAAACGAAAACTGGGGCGGGAAAAAAAATGAGAAAACAACAAGAACAAAATGTAGCTAATCTTTTGTTCATTTCAGGCGAGTCTGCGCGATCCATACATCTAAAGGAACGAAACAATTTGCGTTACTGATGTTATCTTCGAAGCTTTAACATAGGAAAGATTCTGGATAAAAATAAAAGAGCAAAAATATTTCATTATATTTAAGAACACGTACGCAAATAAAAAAAATCCCCTTTCAATTATAATTATGCACAGTAAAACACTATATATATATATATATATATATATATATATATATATATATATATATATATATATATATATATATATATATATATATATATACGTAAGTGTGAATGATAATCCAAGTAGGTCATTTAAAATAAAATATTAAAAAATAGATGCATAAAGAAAGCTCAGTTTATAGTATGCAGATCAATATCATATACATCAAAGGAAAAATTTAGCGGATCATCGAAATTTAAATTATAATTTATTTTGACAAGTAAGTTTTTAATACGTGTTTCATCAGACTGAAATTACAAATGGTTTAATTTTACAAAATGGTTTAAATTAATCCAAACAATATTTTTAAACCCAGATAACAGGAAGTCTAGACGCTTGACCGAGAAAATTGATTTTCTGGGGATTTATATTATTGCTCTCAAACCCATATATATATATATATATATATATATATATATATATATATATATATATATATATATATATATATATATATATATATATATAAAAGAAAAACAAAACGTGTTGGTACAACCAACAGACAAAAAAGCTTGAAAGCAAACTTACCTACTCTGTAAAGTAAAGTGTTCGAAGCTTACATTGCTTAAAGCGATCAAAAATACTTACCAACGTTGAATCCTATGACAAGACGCGATCTTCAGACGACTTGAACTGAAATCAAAGAAGGGAGGGGCTGGTTTATGTAACCCGGTAAAAAAAATAATTTCACTAAAAAAAGCCGTCATCGAGTTTACGTGGAGCTCGAGTTACTCGATCTTTTGCGTGTGTGTGCGTGTGTTTGTGTGTGTGTATATGTGTGTGTGTGTGTGTGTATGTGCGTGTGTGTGTGTGTGCGTCTTTGTGTGTGTGTCTGTTCGCACGTGCGTGCGCTCGGGTGTTAATTATTCGGGTTGAAAATTGTTTTAATAGAAAAGATTCTACATAAATTTCAATCAAAAGTAGGACTGGCTGCTTCTAATGTTTCCTTATAAGGAAACGGCTGTTATTACCATTAGCTTCAACATTCTCCTAGTCTAACTTTTACATATGCTATCCTTTCATCAATTCAACCACACTGAATACTGTTTAAATATTCGTAAGCAATACCTAAAAAGAGAGACAGCTTTTAACCAATGTCATTCAAACAGAAAATTTGATTATGTTACTGAACGCTTGAATAAACTTGCCCAGCAATATATAGTTAACTAACCGGAAAGTGTGTGTGTGTGTGTATATATATATATATATATATATATATATATATATATATATATATATATATATATATATATATATATATATAAATATCATACATAGGGGTATTTTATATCACTTTAGCCGAATTTTACATTACACACGTTTTTATGGGGTTTTCAATGTAACTCCAACCTGACTAGTGTTTTAACTACAGAATGACACATATCACGGTCATGCAAAGACGCATGGCCCAGTGGATAAAGGCGTTGGCTAGATCCTGTGACTAGACCCAAAGTGTCAATACCAGGCTGCAGAAATACTGAATCAAAAACTTGGAGAGTTGAGTTAAAAGAAAATAACAGGTGGAACTAGAACACTCTACCCCGCTGGACAAAATAAAGGGTTCGGTTCGAAATTTTAATCTCCTGAAGAAGGCCGGAGCGTGTGAATACGGCAATGAATATGAGGATAAGAGCGCGAATAATGTAAATAATTATAATACCTCATTTCAGAGATTTCGACAGATAAATATGGCAAATGTTCAGAAGAGCATCATTGTTGCGTGCCACTAGCTCAAGCATTTTGTAACGAAGACCCAACTGGCAACGTTGACGGTGTTGAATCATCCTCATTGCCCACGTAAGAAAGCTTTTTCCCCTCATGAATCGTTACTGTTTAGAAGATATTCCTGCGTGGATGCTTCCCTAATACGACTCACTTAACCTATTAGTTTAGAATCAATCTTTATCTATCCTCTATATCCTCATAACTTTCACGTCCTACTTTCTTCATTTTAGTTTCATATCACACAACTCTACCTTAGGTGACCCTCCGGCCTTGTAGTAGGCGATCTTTCGCAAAAAAAAAATGATCGCTTTTAGATATCCCTTGATGGTGGTAAATTTAACATGAAGAAATCGAGATTAAAATAAAATTAAAAGATAAATTATTTACATTATTCGGACTATTGTCCTCATCTTTGTCGCCATGTTTATAACAAAGTTGCGGCCGTTGTGCGCTCCGGCTTTCTTCAGGTGGTTGGAATGTCGCACTGAACCCTTTATTTTGCTCACTGGGGTAGACTGCCTTGTTTAATGGATGTCAGTTATCTCCTGTTAATTTCCCTCTGAAAGTTTTCCAATTGAAATTCAGAGTTCAATTGTATTGAACTCACACACTTTGGGTCTTGTCACTGGATCTAACCAACGCCTTTATCCACTGTGCTATGTGTCCTTGAGGACATCTGTGTATAAATTTCTGGGTATTATAAACCGAATGTCTTCAGCAAACATTTTTACCAGTGCTCATACTGCAATTTTTGTTGTTATCATAGTTTTTACCGGTGCGCATATTGCAATTTTTCTTGTTATTATAGCTTTTCTCTGGCACTCCTTATTACTGGCTCTCATATTGCATTCATTGCTATGCTCGGTCGGCTCAGGAGATTTTTGTGGCCTAGCATATGTGATGATGCCTTAAGTTTACGAATTTTCCAATGATGTTCCTTGTCTATGATCTCAACCTGATCCCACAGAGGGTGGTGATCTCCCTTCTCTCTCCATATGTGGTCACCCACGCCTGATTTTTCCACTTCCCCTCGTGTTACAGCTTTCTGGTGTTTTTGAAGCCTTACCTTAAGGGGGGAGGTCTGTCTCCCCTTCATATTTCTTTCCGCATCTGCACGGGATAGCGTACACACACACACTCTTTAGTCATGTTCTCCTCTTTCTGAGTGTTGTTGTCGTCCTCTTGTACCCAGTTTTTTGGGGCTGCTGCCATGTACCCAGGGTAGTTGTTACGTTGTAGGGTACTACTTATGCTGACCAATTCTTTATCTAATGTCTCTGGGTCGCCATTTATGACTTTTGCTCGGTGTTGTAAGCAGCGGACGATCCCTTTCTTTACGCTGTATGGATGGTGGGAGTTGAAATTGAGATACTGAAAGAGAATTTTTTTTTAGTCATTTTGAGAATGCACATTCCGTGAATAGATGCTAATAATCTCTCGGCATGACAACTTCCAAATACCAAAATTTCATAATCGACCAGGCACGAAATTTTCACACCTTCTTTAACAAGTTGAGATTTTGGACTTCGCTTCAGCCAATATATACAGACTGCGATGGCTAAATTGTCGCCATTTTATACTTTTAATCTTGCGGTTGTGCGTTTTTGGTTTTTGATTTTGTTGACTGCACATTATAGTCGGGTCAGTTGGGCACCGCTTGTGAGAAAAACAGAACCACGATGCTAATCACTCAGCCAGAAACGCCATGCTGTATTGTTTGGCATTCGCACCGGAAGCTCCAGTACGAACAATTCAGAATGTTGGAGTGTCAGTACAGAGGATTCGGGAAGAGTTAGATGAGTCTAATGGTGATTACGAAGGTGTTTGGCGTGACCATTAGTGATGGCGACATTATGCCTCCATTCATCTTCGCACAGGGCCTCAGACTCAACACGGAGGCCTACATCAAGTACTTTGTGAAGATAGTGAAGCCCTAGATCAAAGGGTGGCTGCTGGAAGTCCTTATGTCTGGCAACAGGACTCTGAGTCATGGCTGTTAGACAATTTCTGAGGCCACATCACTCCTTACATCTGGCCACCTAACTCACCAGACTGCAACTTGATTATTTTGTGTGGGGCGCAGTTGAGGGAGAAATCAACAAAACTCCTTGTAACACGAAAGATGAACTGAAGGTAAGGATTATGGCAGCATTCATCAACTTAAACAGAGTAGCAGGAGATTCCAAAGTCATCTGGAGGCTGTGGTTGAAGTCAGTTGCCATTTCATTGAATAAATTTACTCTTTAGGATTTCAAGATATTTTGGTGCCATTTTAGTAAATATATCCGTTAAAATGAAATGTCTGTGTTATTTCCATTTTTGTGTCATTTAGAAGACAATATATCCATCGTATCCTGTATTCATATATACTTACAACAGACATAGAAAGAAAGAAAGAAAGAAAGAATCAATCAATGTTTATATAGAATTCAGTACTACTGAGTTTCACTTTCAAATCTCAAGCTATTATCAATGTATGGGCTCTATGTGTCCGCTGTGGCCTTCTGGGATGCGTGACAGGCGGAAACTTTTTTTATTCCAACTTTTATCTTTTAGGGCAACTTATTTATAGTCCCGGCTTCGAGTTTCTTTATTTGTTTTATTTTATATTTTTCATTTATTTTAATTTTATTTGTTCATTGTTTTATACATTCTTGGATTTTAAAGTTTGGTATTTCAAAAAATCTTTATTAGAGTTAGGTCACTAGTTTAAATTTGTTTTGTATCAATCTTTGTAAAAGAGTTTATTATCGAAGTTTATATTTTTGTGGAAAGGTGATCATTGCTATTCGTTCCACTGGGTAAAGATCAATTATTTTCTGGTGTTGTAAGCTGAATATAACAATCTCTCTCTCTCTCTCTCTCTTTCTCTCTCTCTCTCTCTCTCTCTCTCTATCTATCTATCTATCTATCTATATATATATATATATATATATATATATATATATATGTGTGTGTGTGTGTGTGTGTGAAAAATACACATTATTAAGTTTCTGAATAATAAAAATCTATTAAACAATAGACATGAGTTAACGGTTTTTCCCGACATCATCAAATTTTTGCATTGAATAATTAGCATAAAAAACTAACAAATAATAAAATAATTTTTAAAATCCATAGTCCTAATAAATAGTTTAATTGCCCTACAAAAAAGATAACCCTTTATGAAGTCGTCAAAAAACAAATGTTAGCGATTCACGACAGTTTTTATATACACAAAACCCTTTCAGAAAAAAATAAAAAAATAAAATAAATAAATCTCCATAGACACTCAACCAGACTAGACGATGTCATCTTCCGCTTTAAATTTAGACACCCCAACCTTACCCTGACTTGACATCTGTTGAATGTAACTGAGATATTGATACAAATTATTAACACCTTACGCCCCTTTTCTTTAAACAATCACTCTAGCCGTTACCATGGAAATTTTGATTTCAATAATGAATATGCTATTAAAACACGTAAATTTCAGAAATAAGTTATTCCAAAAAAATTTCGCTTGAAGATGGAACAGAGCTTAGTACTTTAATTCAATTTAATTCAAATAATTATATTGAGGTTTTCGGCTCTTGTTTTGAAACATGAGAACTCTTATGTAGCGTGTTGGAATCATATTTTTAAATAAATAATTATACACACACACACACACACACACACACACACATATATATATATATATATATATATAGTTACAGAGAAAATCGATTTAGTTTTCGGCATTAGATAGCGTTAGAAGGGTTTAGTTTACTTTCATTCAAGAATATAACATTTATGATGGGTTTGACTTAATAGATTTCTTCTCTTAAATTGGTTGCCCTGCCAAAACTAAAGTCTGCATACTTCCCTACTAATTTAGCCATAGATGAACGAGAGCAGAAAAGAACTGGATTCAGGCCTTCCTATAGAGCCTTACTGTGATTTCAAGGCAACGACCTCGACTGAAATTTGAACTCGGCATCCTGGTTTCATGCTCTATCATGCAGCATGATGCACCCAGACGGCTTTTACCATAAAGTAAACGTTGATAAAAATAAATTTCGTGTTTATTTTGTCGATGCTTCCCTCGCCTCGATTTCGGAATGTTTCATAGATTTTAAGTTTAATCGAGAAATTTTGTCAGTGATACGAACTTGGATGACATTATGGGGAATATATCTGCCGAAGGAAACATATTTTTCTGACAAGATTTCTCGAATATTCGGGCCGGAACATATAGTTGGATAAAAATACTGTTTAATTAAAAAAAACAAAAAAAAAAAACAAAACTGAGCTTCTACTCGAATATGAGTATCGATAAAAAAAATTACGTTTAAACAAAATAAATTTAAAATAATAGACACACACACATAGACACACGCACGCAAACACACACACACACATCTATATAGATAGGATTAATATAAATATAAAATTTGTCATTTAGCTGATTTATGTTACCTTCAGCATCCCGACACTAGAGTTTCGTAGATGGACTCTCTAGCAATCGCTCAGTCCACTCGTCAGGGATATCAGCAATACATATATATGTGTGTGTGTGTGTCAAAGTCTTATCAACAATAAAGCTATGTGATTATATATTTAGGCTTCATTGCTATAATGTCAATTTATTTAAAATATATTCCCTCCTGTCTCCTCGATTATAGATTTCCTCTTACAACGTCAGTTCTGTTGTAAGTCGGTTTTTAGCAAGTAGCTTTTTTTTTTCCGGGCTGAAGTTACCAGCCAAACGCAAAAACGTTTTTTCATTCAGTTCTGTCCAAAATTGGTCAGAAAAGACACCCAACCTGACCCTATTATTCAACTCTACGTCTGGGAGGTGGGGGAGGGGTGAGATAACCGCAACGCTACACACGCATCTACATCTACATTTGTCATTGTTTTTGTTCGTTTCTTTGTTTTCCACGCATGCCGAAAATGGAGTACTGTTGCTATATATGCGTGGGAGTTTAACTTTCCACTCTTATAGGGTCCAAAAGCGTCGCCGCGAGCTTTTAGGCGATTAATTATTTTCCATTCAGCAACCCTTTTCTTACAGACGCAATATCGCAAACTTCTCACTTCTCTATCGCTATTTCTAGTGTGTGTTCAGATTCTTCTTTGTTCCAGCAGTCCTAACTTTCACTGCTAAAACCCACCACGCCACGCACATTGTAACGAACCCTCCCATTCCCTTCATATCCCCCCCCCACCTGGTGAGATGTTATTTTGTTTTTGTTTTTTTTTAGCAGCATATCAACTCCTTAATTTTCTTGGGAGCATTAGAAATTTTCTTTACAAAAGTGTATTGCAGGTATTTGTTTTACTATGTAAATGCATTGCTGATATTTTAACTATAAAAATGTATTTTTCTACTTTCATAGGGTTTGACCCCTATTTGGCCATAGCTTGGATCCTAACAGGCGCTACCACCTCGAGTCAGGGTGGACCTGGGAACAACAGTAATTAAGAGGTGGTTCAACGCCGCTCAAAACCTTCAATCTAACGAGATTTTGCTGTCGGATATAGTTTATCGTCATACCCAGGACAAACACCTTCTTTCCACGAACTGTTGCCTTATGAAACTCCCAAGAGGCTGCTTCCCCGGTCTCTAGAATTTTAACCTGTTCAAGTCTCGGGTTAATCGTTATCTTGCGCACATATCTGCATAAGCTGTACCTCTTAATCTGTAACCCCTACCTTGAGTGGGCCCAGGAACTTGTACATTTATGGAGGCCTTTGGTTTGAAGACAATGTACGTTCGTGTGGTTATGGAGTTTCGCATTCGTGTATGGAAAGGACAGTATTTGGGTATTTTTTTAATGAGCGCGTGACCGAGTGTTAAAAACATTCTAACCATGAGACCTGGGTTCGAATCTCACCATTGTTCGGAAGTTGAGATCTTGATTTTATCGGTCTATGGAAGCCATTTCAGCGTGCGGCAACGAAAACCACACCTCGAGTTGACCCAAATTTTTTGAGTGAAATTGGGTAGACGGAACTGTGTGGAAGCCGTAGATGGTTTTGTTACCTTAAAGTCACAAGTCATCGTGACTGAGGTTATGACTGTACTGGTTTTGTTCAAACTGTCGATCACTCCAGATTATGCGTTTTCTCCCAGAAACTATGACTATTGTCAACTCGGCATAGTTGCAGTATAAACCATAGGTGAGAGCTGTGGGTGTTAAACAAATGTACCTAAGCAGACGTTTGTGACGGCGATTGGCTAGTCACCCTAGCAGATCGGTGTGCTCGGAAACGAGTAACCTGTCATTATTAATCATTAAATAGCATCCCTATTTAGCCTGATATAAACTGTCTCAGTCAAATCAATAAAATCTTTTGAATCGTTTACATACTGAGAAAGTAAAATAAATTCTCCAGAAAAGATGTAAAATTTCGCATAGCTAAAAGCCTGGGAGGCCTTGAATAAAATCGTTGTAATCTGGAAATCTGATCTTCCAGACAAATTCACACGGAGATTCTTTCGAGCTACTGTAGAGGCGATTTTAATGTATGGTACCACTGCTGGGACATTAACTAAAACTCTACAGTCTAAGGCAATATCCAACTAAATCACAGTTCTATAGATTCTTCCCTGATATTTCTACAATCTTACGCGAACGCAGAATACGCGCTTTGCAGAACAATGCTGTCGAGCAAAACAATACCTTACGAGTGAATCTAAAGCTATAGACATTTAGCCATGGCGCAAGACAACCACTTACATGAGACAATTATGTTATGACACAAAATATGTCTCACCCTAACGACCATCCTACCTTGATGTAGAACACTAAGACTCATGAATGTCCGAGCCAGATCGACCGAATAAAAAGCGTCCATATATCAGCTTACATTCATTCTTTTTATGTGCCATATTTTTTCAGGACGTAGGGAGACCATGGCTCTCCACCTCTCTTCTATCCCTTGTAGCTCTCAACAAGTTCCTTCCCTCTTCTACCTCCCCTTGAACAAGTTCTGTCATCCACTTGCTTAAGGCCGCTAGGTATGTCATGCGTTGTTTTACCTTGTCTCTCTTTCCCTCTACTAGACCAGTGAGTATCAGATTCTCCAGGCCCTCCTTCCTCATTATGTGTCCCAGAAACTTCAGCTGCCTTTTACTGATGTTAAACATAAGCCCCCTCTTTGTTTGCATCCCCTCCAACACCTTATCATTGTTCACATGCTCGGTCCATGATATAAAATATTCTGTTGCTATTACGAAGATGCTTATAGGCTTACATAAAAAATTAAAACGTCCTTGCTATAGCCAGTTCTTGCACATTTCAATAATTAAGGTACTGACCGATCTTTGACAAATCTGACTCAATTTAGCAAGTACGGATGGGCAGTTTTGTAACAAATTAAAATTACAATTCTCATCTATTTATCTCTCTATATATATATTTATCTCTTTCTCTCTGTTTATCCCCCCTCTCTCTGTCTCTCTGTTTATCTCTTTATCTCTCTGTTTATCTCTTTATCTCTCTCTGTCTCTATCTCTTTATATCTCTCTCTGTCTCTATCTATCTATATATCTCTGTCTCTATCTGTCTATCTATCTATCTATCTATCTATCTATCTATCTCTGTCTCTATCTATCTATATCTCCTTGTCTCTATCTATCTATATCTCTCTGTCTCTATCTATCTATCTATCTCTGTCTCTATCTATCTCCATCTATTATTTTATATTTGTTTCTGTGGACATCCGTAGTTAATATAATTTTCCCATTAGTTTTTTCTTTAAACTTTTAACTGAAATCTTCGCATAAAAAATATGACACTTAATATGACATTTTTTTCTTGTAGCACTCAGAATGAGAAATTTTTTGATATAACAAAGACTTATTCATGAGGAAGCGGAATTTTTCTAACATTCCACAAGGGGATGGTTATATTCATGAAAGAAAAAAAATAGTTCCCTTATTTGTTTTAATGAGGGAATGTTTTAATATATACATTCAGTCATCGAATTTCCGTAGATTTTTCTATTGCTAACATATATTTTATTTCCGCTGATTTTTACATAAATTTTAACAACTGAATTTCTTTAACCAATGGTTTCTGTTTCTTCAGATTAGAAGAAGAATCTTATTCCACTTCTTCTTTCAATTGGTGCAAAGTCTACGGAAACAGAAATAACTTTTCTAATCGTTTTGATGAAGTCAAATTGGCATATGATTTCAAAAGTGACCGAAAATCTTCTGTTAAATGGAATAACTTTTTAACTTTAACGCTTCTAAAACAAAATTGATTTCTACTAATCATCTGAGAGATAACTTTTCTGCCATCCGTCAGAATAGTTGATGTTCTTTTTCGCACTAATATTTTCCGATGACATAAAGTGAAAAGATTATATTGAATCCATTGCTAGGTCTACTGATAGAAAAGTTAGTTTACTGTGTCGTGCAAGATATTTTTCTCGCCAGAATTTATCTTACATTTTTAAAAGTTAACTATTTCTCCATCCCTCGAATATTGCTGTCACATATAGTTTGGTGGTCCTGCTCTATATTTAGAGATTTTTCATAAAATCCAAATAAGAATCTACAGTGTTATTGGTCTTGACCTGACATCTCGGATATAGTCACTTTCCCAACAATCGTTGTGTAGCTTCCCTTTCATGGTAATTGTTCTAATAAACTTTGCTCTATGGTATCTAGGCTTTATGAATTTAAGGGCAGTAGTAGATTGGCTGAAAGGTCTCATCATTTTACAGTTGGAATGGCTAGATATAACCGTAAGTTCTTTGCTAGCAGTTTCTTCTCTCGTACTTCTCGCCCGTTGAACTCTCTTTCAGCTTCTTTTTTTCCAGTCGGCTTTAATCTTCAACAATTTAAATTTAAAAGTCAAACGTGATCTACTGTCTTCTTAATTCCTCTCTTATTTTTCTCGCTCCTTAATAAAATTTTCCTTTTTCTTATTCTTTCACACTCAGTAATCACTTGTGTCTTAGTGGCTTTGTTGCCATGATTGGGATTAAAAAGAAATGATGTTTATTTATGTTATTAATATGCTAATCTCGCAAGTATTGCAGAGAATATGATGTTCGTTCTTTGGCTTACATACATTGAATAAAGATTCTATTCCAGAAGATACGAAGAGAAAGGAAGAGAGTCAACTGTCTCTTCCTGGCATAAGTGTTAAGCATAAGTTTTCGTCGTTGCTCACGTGTTCAGTCCATGGTATTCTCAGCATCCTTCTGTAGATTCATATTTCTGTTGTTTCGTCTCTTTTTCGTCAGTAAAGATATTGTCCAGCATTCAATGCCGTATTAGACGACTGATATTATGTAATAGTTCAGTACTCTTTTCTTTGTTTCTAACTAAATTTTTCTGTTTCTTAATATTTGCTTAGCTTTTGGAAGCCATCTTTCGCTATTCAAATAAACCTTCGAATTTCAGTATCGCACTTTCAGTCCTATGTTAAAATATTTCCCAGATATTTTATTTGTCGTATTTGTTTGATTTTGGTTTCTTCAATTTGGAATTTGTATGGTTCTTTCTTTTGCTAGACTCTAAAAATATCTTTCAGTTCTCATGAATTTCCAAAAGACCGCATAAAGAAACATTAGGAAACACCTGCATGATTTTCAAAACTCATGTAATTTTAGACATGGAGAAATTTCGGATGTCCTAGTTATGAAATGCTGGCGGTCGGTTTCTCGTCTATCTTATGTTTTCAAGAATCATAAATGACAAGTGATGATCATTCATTTCTGGGTTTTTATATCAAGTGATAAAAAACTTAAGACTTGAAAATGAGAAAAATCTGCTTTATGAACATAAGAAACATCTACGTAGCAATTTAACCAATGTATTAGTTTTGCACAGAAATAATTTTAATTACAATTTCCATCTCAAATATGCAATGCTTATTAATAGAAAAAATAACATACTTAAGCGAAAAGTTCTTGAAAATGCAATAATCGATTCCAGCCAAAATACTAACTTAGGCCCTGGATTTTTTCAGATATCTCCTGTCTTTAAAATGTTCTTTTCTCAAGCTAACACTCTTGTGCATAGCCATAAAAATGTTTAGATTTAAAAGAAAACTGTTGAGAATTTAAAAATTAAAAATTAACTTTAAAAATTTTAGATAAATGAACAAAATGAAATAAATGATATATAAAAAAATAAATTCTTCTTGTTTTTATTCTTCTATGTGCCACGTTCATAGGCGATGACGGCTCTCCCCAGATTCCTATCTGGTTTGACTCGTAACAGTTTTTCTCCTTTTGTTAAGGTCCTCGCCCGCCGTTCCCCCATCCATTCACATAAGCTCGTCAGGCAAATGGCTTGCTGCCTTTCACTATCTCCCTTGCTCGCAATATTCCTTGTGAGGATTAAGTTTTCTAAGCCGCCCTTCCTCGTTATATGTATGCTTGAACCAGATTTGGGCAGTAGATTCAGATATGTTCCATTTCTTTCTATGTTTTGAATTCTAAAGGTAGGATCAGCGACTTGTGTATATAAAAAAGCTTTTAACATGCCCCCCACCCTAGAGGAATTTACGCTTCAGAAAAACAAATAAAACGGTTTCAACGTCGTCATACCATGAACCTGTCTTTCCTAATTTAGAATTAAGAAACGAAATATCAGATCGGAAAATATCTTAACTAATACTACGCGTCTTACTTTCTAAGAATCTTACTTTGGTGTGATAGTTAACAAAACATTCTGGCAGTTAATAAGTTCCTTTTTCCCTATGTAATCGACAGAAGTAATCTTTTTACCATATGGATGACCAACAATGACAAAACCTGCTAATGCCGGATTAGGCAAAGCCTGCCAAGACTTTTTGTTTCATTAGATTTCGTTAGTTATTTGCGCACTTGTTTACGTTAGACTTCCTTAGCTTAAAACTAAAACCCTTATTTGTCAGTTTATTTATTTGCAGAAACTCGAAACCTCAAAACAATTCAAGATGAACAAAGTTAAGTTGTGCTATCCTCCGTAATCAAAAGTTTGCTTTTTTGTTCACCGTAATCAGAGGGATATACCGGGTCTAAATGTCACTCTATCGGGCCAGACTTACTGATTCAATTAAGTTATTTTGCGCCAATATCAACTAACGTGAATAACTTTGCAACAAAATAAAGGCTTTTGAAAATCTAACACTAATAAACTCTCTCTCTCTCTCTCTCTCTCTATATATATATATATATATATATATATATATATATATATAAGAATGTATATTTTCATTATTTCGTCTTGCTAAATATCTTTTTGGGGATGTAGTTGTAGTAAATTTTAATGAATGTTTACAACAGAATGCACTGATATATATATATATATATATATATATATATATATATATATATATATATTATCATTATTATAAAAAAACGGACTCTTAAGAGGTCATGAGGTGATATTTATTTGGTTAAGTTCGGAAAATTTGACCTCAAATCTTCAGACCTCATATTTGTACAATTCGTGTTACAAGGTTTGAAGATTTGAGATAAATTTTCCGACTGCAATGACATAAATATCACCTCTTGACCTTTTAAGAGTTCGTTTTCTTTATAATGATGATCATTGCTCTATCTCTGAGATAGAGCT
>OZ010586.1:1955388-2120388 GCA_963932145.1 Acanthosepion lycidas
TTGACACTTACGGGGCATAATAAAGAGACAGAAGGAAACAGCAAGTAACCTACCTAAAGATCTTTTGTAAATGAGTGACAGAACATAGACTTGGGGGTAGGGTGCAAAGACAAAACTTACTAAGAGCTGCAAAGAATGGGAAGATTTGCAGAGTCATGATCGCCCACGTCCTAAAGGGACATGGTACATTGATGAAGATATGAAAAATGTTCATGACAGCACCTGATATGGTCTCTGTACTGAGTATCGAGCGTTCTTTCGCCTGACTCCAATTCACCTGACTCCAGTTCGCCAAAAAAATATTGGTATTTACTAAATATAAGATAAAGCGAATTGGAACGAAAGAAAAATGTGAAAATTCTGGGTCTTCAGGAGACTCAATGGGAGGGCAGGTCTGTTTTAAAAAAATCCGAATTCGAAATCTTGTTTTTTTAAATCTAGGCTCGAATGCAGGCCACAGGGGCCTGAGCAAAATACGCGTTTATCTCAGCCACAAGGCATGCCATCGATGTTCCTACCAGATCTAAATAATCCGGACAGAATTACACATCAGTGCCAGACACATGGGATCGCTTGGTTACCAGGTCAATTAGAGATCGAATTTCGGCAATTTTTATTGTTTTTATTTTGGCTCGTTGATTCTAACTGAGATTGGCGACACGAATAAACCACATTAGGAGATAATGGGACCCCGGTTAGTGCTAAAGGCCCGGAAACTATCATAACATGATCTCTTGTCACAACAAATTCGATAGATATGCGTCCTCACCCGGTCAGTTGGCTGAACAATAACATTTGAAAGGGGAAAACGGAAAAAAAAAATTCTTTTCTTTATATAGATATATTTTTCTTGTCTTTTAAAGGTGTATTTGTAGTGTGAATATATAAGTTAAATCTTTATCAAGCCGGGGAATCAGGATTAGTTATAGCTCTTAGCGCCCGAATACAGGCTATAAAAGATAAAATCTTCTTTGTTTTATAAAGTTTTCCTTATTTTTATAGATAGCCGAATAGAAAGGGCGAGATGAACAGAATGAGAAAGAAAAAAAGGAACAGATTGAGATAGATAGATAGATAGATAGATAGATAGATAGATAGATAGATAGATAATTTTTTATGTAGCGAAAAGACTGTGTCAGATGGATAAAGAATCGAAAGAAGCTGCTGCTGCTGCTAACTCTGATACCATGAAGGCGTTGAGCCTATAAGAGGCACTTTGCCGCTCCAAATTTCACGGTCTTGTCAGAACGTCTGAACATCCAGCAGATAGATAGATAGGTAGATAGATAGATATGAACAGAATGAGATAGATAGATTAGATTGCCTCTCTCTCTCTCTATATATATATATATATATACATATATATATATATATATATATATATATATATATATATATATATATATATATATATATATATATATATATATATATATAGTTTAATTGGTGTATATTGGGACAGCAACTTTTCTTTCATGCATCGTAAAAACGGCCGACAAGGAAGATTTAATTAATCTTTTACTGAATTTATTCCAGCAATCTAACATTTTTTTCCTATTTCAGGTTTGAAAGAATCAAGGAATTGTCCACAATTATAATCGTTCGGAGCGCTTTCGGTTAGTTCTATAGTTATCATCAAGGATGTGTTTTGGGATGGCGAAATTCTGTGTGTGGCTGCTACATAGTAATTTTATAGTTTGAGGTTCTTTCTATTATGTGCTCCTTGGTTAGAGAAGTAACTGAAAGCTTTCGGAACAGTTACAACTATGGAGAATTCCTATATTTTTAACCCCACCCTCACACCCCGAAAAACGGAAAATGTTAGACTGCTTGAAAAACTCAATAAAGAATTAATTAAATTTTCCTTGTCGGCCGTTTTCAATAAAAGATGCATATCTCTTTCTCTAATCTCTCTCTATATATATATATACATATAGATATGTGGGTGTGTCTGTGTGCGCGTGTGTGTCTGTGTGCGCGCGTGTGTCTGTGTACGCTCAAATGCGTCTTTTTGTGCGCATGTCATTGTGCGTGTGTGTACATTGTTTTCCCGCCTGCTCCAGAGTATTTCCCGTACTGTTTCCACTGAAAGTACTGTTACTTGCAATTATATATGTAGTTACGTAGATATCACATGTACGCTTTAAACAAGTAAGATCTATGTTAGTACACACACAGCAAGTATATATATATATATATATATATATATATATATATATATATATATATATATATATATATATATATATATATCCTTACAGCACTATCGTGGCAGACGCTCGTTTTTTGTAGGTCGCCTTGGCGCATGAGGAAGGGTATGGAACGAGCCTATCGACCACCCAGAAAGAAAGCAAACATCGTCGGACGGTGCTAGGACACAATATTCACGTGGCAGTAATTGCGCGTGAAAGAAACCCTGAAATGCAAAAGGCCACCCCCTAACAAACTGGGTCGTATTTTTACCACCCATCCCATATGTATGCACTTTCCGATCGAATATATATCATATGAGAAACAAATCTGAAATTGTATCTTTCGTGCCGGGTCAGTGATATTTCTTGCCATTCATTCATTACCAGAGAAAAGCGTCTTTAATTCTAAACAAGGGGAAGTGTAATATTCACTGTTGGCTATCAGTGATTATCTAAGCAATCGTTTAAGTAATTATTGAAATCGGGAGTGGATAGGGGAAACAGCAAGTACCCTTGGCCAATGAGTGTGTGTCAATGGATGGCTAATCGAGGACAAAGAGGAATGGTAGTCAGGCGTTGCTTAAATGTATAAGGGACAGAAATTTGTGGAGAGACATAATCGCCTAAATTCTGAAAATAAATAAGGGTTTTATTTTTTTACTAGTATTCTTTACTATTTTTATCTATCAACCCGAGGATTGAACTCACCACTGTCTGCTTAAGCGTATCAAGATACCTGTCCGTTATGAGTTTCCCGACTTCAGTATATTTATTAGGTTGGTGCAAAAATAATATCGTTTTCTCACATAGTAACATATGTGAGAAAACGACATTATTTTTGCACCAACCTAATATTTCCCCTAAAAATAAACCGAATTCTGACATCGATCGATAAATTCAATTTCTTTCTGAGAAATCCCTGAATCAATGTCTTCCTGGGTTCAATCCTGAGTTCAATCCTGAGTTTGGATAGGCAGAAGAAAAGACAAGTGATGTCACAAGGACGAAGGAACTAGAAAAAAATTAAATGATACGAGAAATCCTGAATGAGAACTGTCAACTCCTGTGAATTGAAGAAAGTGCTCGGATCGAAATTCCAAGATGATTACCAACAAGGATAGATATTTTAAGCTACAGTAACCAAAGCGTTGTGAATATAACAATGAACTACTCTGATTATTTTTTAATCATTTCATTCCAAGCAAGGCAATAAAGCCACTAAGACGCAAAGTGTTACAGAGTGTGAGAGAATATAAGCCAAAACATTATTAAAGAGAGAGAGAGAACAATAAAAGAATAGAAATTAAGAAGACAGATCACGATTGACATTGCAATTAAACTTATGAAGTTCAAAGGTGACTGAAAAGAAAGCCAGAAAAAATGTTCAAGTGAGACGTGCGAGAGAAAATTTCAAATTTAAATTCATAGAATCTTGAAACCAAGGAGGAACGTTCATCAAAAAAATTACCATGAAAGTATTTATATAAAAGACACAGAGAAGCTACGTTACGGCGATGGGAAAATGTCTGAAGCCGAGATGACAGACTAAGACCAATAACATTGCAATTTTTTCTTTTTTATTTTGCTCAAGAATCTCTAAATACACAGAAGACGCACAAGACCTGATGTGGCAGCGATAAACAATGCATAGACGAATTGGAGACTTATAAATATGTAAGATAGATTCTGGCGAGAAAAAATGTTTAGCGCAATACAGTGAACCAACTTTCCTATCAGTAGACCTAGAAACTGAGTCAATATAATAGTTTCATTTCAACGGACAATGTTAGGCCGAGAAGATGCAATGAGTCACTCTCCTGGGAGTTAGCATCAGCCATGTCGATGGAAACTAAAAAGGTTTCTTGAAGACGATTAAAAGATTAAAATGTATATAAGGATAATAATAATAAAAAAAAAAAAATTGAATTTCATCTCATTACTTATGATCATAATTACCGGAGCCGCCATTCTACGAAATGACCGGAGAACAACAGCCTTGAGAGTTGCAAACATAAGCAATGAAATTAAAATCAAAGAAATAATAATAATAATAATAATAATAATAATAATAATAATAATAATAATAATAATAATGGCTGAAAATGGTTCGTGTAAGAAAATTATCATATCTGTATAATACTAAAACTTTTGATCATGTATGAATGTATGTCTGAGTTCCCGGGATTCAACTTAAACAATACATACCCCCCCAACCACTTCCGAGGGATTATTGTACCTTGAATATCTGTCGAGTGTAGTGCCTCATTTTATTAAAATTAGATAAAAGGTTCTTAGTTGAGGGTTGTTTCTTTAGTGCACATCGGTAGATTGTTCTAATTCCACTTGCCATGCCTTTGGAGATGACAGTTTCATTTAATTCCTCTTTTTCGCTAAGTTCTCCAAGTTTTTATTCTCTCTGCTGGGGCCTGGTATTGCACTCACAACTCTTTGAGACAACTCAATTTTTTCTTTCTTTTTTTTTTTTTCTTTCTTTTTTTGGCTCAATCAACTAAAGGCTTTAATCCACTTTTTTTTATCCCATGTGTCCTTAGGGACACTGGTGAGTGAAATTGTGAGATTTGAATTTGATTTCTGTAAACGTTTTTCAATTTAAAAATCTATTGTGAATAAAATAGCAATTTTTAATTAAAAGCATTTTTTTAATACTTTTAAATTAAATATAATTCCCAAATCAATCTTACAAGTAAAACTTCCCATAATGTATCTTTTTTCTTTTTTTCTGTCACGAAATATTTTATTCATTTGTTGCTCATGCGTAATCTTTCTCACAAACATTGAATCAATCTGTAAACCTTTTGAGCTCTTCATTTAATTGATCTTACCAATGATAACACGGGTTATATAAACATATAATCGATTGAAAATATCAGTTAAATATTATTAGAATTTTGCAATAACTTTTGATACGTCATAAAGACCGATTAGGTAAGCTCGGTTTATTTGCGGAGGATATTAAAATAATATAAAACTCATACTGGGAGCCAAACGCCTGCAGGAGAATAAAAAATGAATT
Organism: Acanthosepion lycidas; assembly: GCA_963932145.1. Lineage (NCBI taxonomy): Eukaryota > Metazoa > Mollusca > Cephalopoda > Sepiida > Sepiidae > Acanthosepion > Acanthosepion lycidas. Next base: position 1,960,615 of record OZ010586.1, read on the forward strand.
CAGTAAAATACATAAAAATAGAAAGGGGCGTAAGACAATGATGTATCTTCTCACCGGACTTATTCAACCTTTAAAATGAAGCAATCCCCAGAGACTTAGAAATAATACTACGATTCATTATTGGCGACCACATACTTAACAACGTTATATATGCAGATGACACAGTTTTGATAGCAGACACAGAAAGGTAACTACAGGAATTCCAGCGAGAAGAAACGAATAATCCTCAATTGTAAAAAGACAGAATTTACGATCGTCAGCGAAGGAAAAAACTGAACATACGAATTACAAATTCTAGGTGCCAAATTCAAGCCAGAACAAAAATTTAAATCTCAAGAAAGTGTTGTAACAGTGGAAAACGCGACACCAAAATTCGAAGGTGCATTGGGATAGCGAAAGATGATTTCCAAAAGCTAAGAAAAGTATTAAGAAAAAGGATTTTTATCAATAGAAACAAAGAAAAGAGTGCTTAACTGTTATGTATTATCAGTCCTCCTGTATGTCATTGGATGCTGGGCAATCTCATCACAGTTGGAGAAGAAATTTGAAGCAACAGAAATGTGGTTCTACAGAAGGACACTGAGAATACCATGGACCAAACACGTGAGGAACAATGACGTTTTAGAGAAAATGGAATCAAAAAGGACACTAATACACAGCTTCAAAAAGAGACAGTTGGCATTTCTAGAGCACGTAATGAGGAAAGTGAGCTTCGAAAATTTGACACTCACAAGAGATTTTGATAGCAAGTCGGACGGAGCAAAGTTGCGCATAACCTACCTCTAGTTGGCAAAACAGGGATTAGGAGTGATAGCAAAAGGACAAAATTTACTAAGGGCTACAAAGGACAGGAAATTCTGGAGAGCCATGATCACCACGCCCTGAAAGTACACGGTACATCGCACTATTGTTGAGGATCACGTGCAGTAGGTGTATCAGAAGATACTCACGTGCATCTGTGGCTCGGACAGATGAATCTATTATTACTTGTCTCCTCTCTGTTTAAACGTTAAAGAACATTGGCTAACGTAGCCATGATACGCATGCGCGTAACAGTGTGTCGCATATCTCCCTGGTGCACGGAGAAGTACAAACATTCTTCATTCTATACACAGATGTAGAAACTGATATACGGAAAAGCCAGTGTGTTAAATTCAATCCAATTGCGACCCAGCAGTAGCCACGGGCGGCGTGCGAGCACACAAGATTGCCTGTCTGATTTTCGAGAGTTGAACTCAGCAGCCACAACGTCTCACATTACCTGATTCAAAATATTGTAGAAACAAAGTCTTCTTTGTGAAAAGCTTTAATTTACTTTTTCTATCTTTTTCTTTTTCTTTCTTTCTTATTTATTTATTTCGAGAGACATTTCATGAAGAGGAAGAGACAGACTAATAAAAACAATTTATTTACAACATCTGAAGAATAGGTGTGCAGTGGCCGAGATGTTAGTGGCGGTTGGAATAGTGAAGACAAAATCAGAGACAAAATGTGTAGAGGAAAGAGAGACGAGCGGTTGTCGGTACAGAAAGCTGAGTCGGTGAGCAGAGTTCAAGTCCAATTCAAAGTCACAAAATTTCACTGCCCAATTGGCACCAATGGGAAAGGCAGGAATCTCAGCTTTCAAGAGATTTCCAGCGCCGAGAATTCGACTAATGATCTCTTCTTTATACGTAACAGGAGTATGCAAATCATAACTATGAATATTACTCCAACACAGCGAATTGACAGGAAGCACATTTGAACAAGACTTTATATACAGGTCGTCGTATACAGGTTACGACCAATAGGTCGTATATCGATCTGGTCGTAAGTCGGCTTATGATTAATTTTTTCCTATATTTCTTTAGGCATTTTTTTGTATTATTTATAATTTTTACAGTTTCTTCACATTTGATGCCATTAGTATCATCTTTCAACATATTGTTTTGTTTCTTAGTTTGACATTCGTCAGTCAAACACTGCATACTACAATGCAGTGGCTTTAATATCACTGTAAATATGGATGCGGTTATGAATCTGTATATATATATATATATATATATATATATATATATATGTGTGTGTGTGTGTGTGTGTGTGTGTCTATGAGAGAGATACCGCCTTCTTATTTCATGCCATATTCGGAATTCTTCTTTATGTGCCGTATCCCTTGAGAACGTAGGCGATCATGACTCTCCACAATTTCCTGTTCTCATTCAGTACATTGGGCGATGTTTTGTTTGTTCCTCGTGACCTCAATCTTCCCTTTGAGTATCGGATTTTCCAAGCCAGCTTTCCTCATTATCTGCCCTAGAAATTTAAACAGTCGCTTACTGGTTTTAACATAAGTGACCTCTTTTTTCCAATTTCTCTAAAACTTCCTCGTTGCTCACATGTTCGGTCAATGTCATCCTCAGCATCCTTCTGTAGAACCACATTTCCGCTTCTTCTTCATCTGTGAGGAGATTCTCCAGCATTCGCTGCCATATAGGAAGATTGATATCACATAACAGTTCAGAATTCTTTTCTTTGTTTCTAACGATTTTTTTTCTTAATACTCTGTTTAGCTTTTCGAATGCATCTATGGCTATCTCAATACGCCTTCAGATTTCAGTCACACATTCTGTCCTCTCTTAAAACACTTTAGATGTTTAAATTTTCGTAGTTTTTTCCATTCTTTTTTCTTTTTGTTTTCCTTCTTCTTTCTTTCTTTTTTATCATTTAATTGCCCTCTTTTTTCATTTCATCTTTTTCTTCTTCCTCTTTTTCTTTTATTTTCTTTTCTCTTTCCTTTTCCTTTGTATTTTATCCTCCTCTTCTTCCTTTTCATTCTTTTCTTCTTTCTTTCCTTCTTTTTCTTTCTAAGATCAACTTTTCTTTCTTCTTCCTTTTGTCTTCATCTTCTTTCATTCCTTCTTTATCTTTTCTTTTCCTCTTTCTTCTTCCTTCTATTTCTTCTTTTACACATCTTTTCTTTCTTTCTTATTATTTCATCCTCTTCTTCTTTCTTTCTCTGTTTTCCATTTTCTCTTTTTCCTTATAATTTTATTTTCCTCTTCTTTATCCTCATCTTTTTCTTTTAATATTTTCTTTTTTCTTCTTTTATATTCCTTTTCATTATTTCTCTCCTTTCCTAACTTCTTTTATTCTTTCTTCTTTATAATTTCTCTTCGCCTTCCTTCTTTCTTTCTTTTCCATCTTTCTTTCTTTCTTTTCCATCTTTCTTTTTATTCTTTTGCACTTTATTCTTCTTTATCAATTCACCTCTTCTTTCTTTTCTTCTCTATTCTTTCTCTCTATTTGCTTCTCTTTCATACTTCTTCCTTATCACTTGATTCGCTCCTCCTTTTCTTTTTTTATCTTTTCTGTCCTTCTATCTTTCACGCCTTTTACTTTTTCGTCCTTTATATTCTACTTCCTTCCTTCCTTTCTTTCTTTCTTTCTTTTTAATCCTTTTTAAATCCTTTTCTTTTTTTTCGATCCTAGCCTTTTTTCTAGCGATCTTTTTCTGTTCATCTTTATTTTCTTCTCGCTCTTCTTCTACCTTACTATCATTTTTTTTATTCTTACCGACTCATTTTCTGTCTCTTCTTCTTCTTCTTCTTCTTCGTACATTTTGTTCTTCCTCTTCTCTGTTTTATTCTTCTATATCATTTAATCCTATCACTCGCTTTCATTCCGCCATCTTTTCCGTTCTATCTTATTGTCCCTTCTATCTCTTCCTGAGGAATCCCTGTCCATCAAGAACAAGCCTTCATTGAAGCCGCCTCCGCCATCCAACTATCATTGCGGCTAATTTTATCGTCCTCAAAGATAAAGCCTCTTTATCTGCATCGTTTCTATGCTTTGACAAACATCCGGCAATCAAGTCAAATTCAAAAGTTAGCCAAATAGTGACTGAAATACATGCGGAATTAGATTCGCATAGATTTGAAATAATAAAATTTAAAAACCAGCAAAAGTCGTAAGTTTTGTGCTAACAGTTTCTTTTCTCACACTTCTCGCTTGTGAAACTCCCTTCCAACTCCATGCTTTTCAATCAAATTTAATCTTCAAAAATTTAAATGCAATGTATCTCGCTATCTACTGTTCTCCTGATTACTCATCTTTTCATCTTGCTCCTTAGTAATGTTTCTATTTTCTAATTCCTCAACACCCAGTAAGCCATTGTGTCTTAGTGGCTTTACTGCCTTACTTGGGATGAATTCGATTAAAAATATACAGCATTGATATCGTAGATAACGCATAATTTTTTTTAATTGCTAAAGCAATGTAGATAATGTAATGGTTATCATTGCAGAAAGTAAAATCAGCGAGCCAAGTTCAAAATCCGGTCCATTCTTTTTCATCCATTTTGCGCTAAAGCCCTCGGAAAAGGCATGAATCTCCATTTAAGTAGCAGTTTTAGATTCTGCTTTCTTGACTTTACTTGGAACTTATCACATTCTCACCATCATAACATGGCTTCCGTTTTGTCTTTCATCATAACTTTTCTGATGAGTATTCTTCCTTGATGCCTTGACTGCATAAAGTGAAACGTACGCTACTAGATTGGCATTTAGGTCCTACCGTTTTATTGTCGAACTAGCTAGATGCAACGGTATATTCTATTCTAATAAATTCTTTTTTCATACCTCTCGCGTGTGGAACACACTTTGGATTTCTTTCTTTCCTGTAATGCCAATCGCCATCTTCTATCTTCCTGGAACTTGTTCTTTTATTTTCCTTTATCATCACTTCTCCTGACTAAAGTCTTCTCATTCTCTTTCATTACAAGTAACTCTTTGCATCCTAGTGGCATTACCGCCTTGCTTGAGGTGAAATCATTAAAAAAAATATTTACTAGCATCGTAAAACAGGTAACTATTTAATTTCTATCCACATAATAAACAAACAATCTAGAAAAATGATTCTAACGGAACACTTGAGTCGATCTAATGGCATCGATTTAATGTTCCATTAAATGATGAATAATTAATGACGCAGCACTCTCACTTTGTAAACATTAAGATTATCCTTCAGATGCCGATTTCATCAGACAGCTTGGAAGTATTTCATGTAGCGCCCTCGAAAATCCAAAGAACCGTAGCATTTGCTGCTAGGTATGTTATAGATGCAGTTCTTAATCTTATCGAAAGGAAATAGCTCTCAAAAGAATACTGCGAAGGGTAGTTTTAGTTTTATACACCATCATGAGATTATCATTTTGAAAAAGTCATCTGACGAGCGTTGAAAAATGAATAGATTGAAATGTTATCATCAGCAAAAGTATTGGATGAAAGCTTTTAACTCGCCTAACAATCCACTATTTACATTATTCGGACTATTGTCCTCATCTTTGTCGCCATATTTATTACAACGTTTCGGCCCTTGTACGCTCCAGTCTACTTCAGGTGATTGGAATGTCGAACTGGACTCTTTATTTCACTCATTGGGGTAGACTGTTATAGTTCCACGTGCCATGTCTAATGGATTTTAGTTATCAGTTATCTCCTGTTAATTTCCCTCTCCAAGTTCTTCACTCCCTTAACCGACACAGTGGATAAAGGCGTTGGCTAGATCCAGTGACAGGACCCAACGAGTCTGACTTCAATAACCGGTTAAGCCAGTGGGATATCAACTCCTTATCGTCATTTAATGTCGAAATTTAATTTTCTTGGGAACTTTGAAGTAATAAAAATATATGTTATTCTGCTTTCACAATTGAGTACATGGTAGATGATACTCAGCTTTTGTGCATATACATGTTTGTGTAGATATAATTACTAGTCGCGGTGATATATGTGTTTTATATTGTAGTTTTTTTTTTAAATTATATTTGGGAATATAGTTTGATTTAAGAAATGGTAGGAAATTAATATCATGAAAGAGTTCGTGTTCGTAAATTGATTTTGTTTAGCGGCATATCAACACCTCTATGGGTTATTTAATGCCGAAATCTAAATCTAAATTGTAGGACACAATTTTATGTCTTCAACTACAGATTATATGTATTGCTGGTCATTTTGCTATAAAATATATTGTTGGTAATTCTATAAAATGTAAAATGTACTGCTGGTCATTTGGCTTTAAAAATGTGTAAGTAATTTTACTATAAATATATATTGTTTGTAATTTTTTATAGAATTTTTACTGCAAAAAATGTATTTTTATACTTTCATTGTATTTTATTTTTGTTTCGGGGTGTCACTATTTTCCCATAGCTGGAACTATAACAGGTGCTACCGGCGCAAGTCAAGGTGGACCTGAGAACAACAACATTTAAAAAGTGGTTTCACGCTCCTCAAAACTTCCATCCTCTCGATCAGAGTCCCTGCTGCCGGATGCAGTTTATCGTTATACCCAGGAATAAAATAAACAGAACTAAGGGGTTTCAAAAACTAACGGTAAGAGGAAGAAAACAAGTATAAAATATCTTACGTGCTGCGCCCCATGAAGACGACGGTGATCACGGCTTTCAACAACTTCCTATCCATCGTAAATTTTAACAATGTGTGTCTTTTTATCATCCTTTACAGTCGATGTTCTCACATCCATTGACGGAGGTTTATTAGGTAGTTTGTAGAATTCCACTTGTTTTGTGAATGTTACGTAGTTTTCAATCCTTCTTTCCTCATTATGTCTCTCAGAATGTCAACAGTTCCTTTCTAATTTGCTATATATTTGCCCTGTTTTCATTTTCCTCCTTTCTTATACGTCCCCCTCTATGCTGTTCTCAGAATATAACTACATTCCTGTTTCAAGTTTTCTCTTCATCTATGACGAAATTGTCCAGCATTCATTCTTATGAAAGGAGTGATTCTATATAGCATTTAGTAGAGTTCTTTTTGTTTCTAATGAATTTTTGCTTTTTCTTAATAGTTTCTAGAACGATCTTCTTCTATTCCAAACCATCTTTAGATTCTTGCACGAGATTTTCCATTCTATGTTATAACACTTCTTAGATACGAAGTGCATCCAAGAAGTTTTGAAACTTTTTCAAGAGGGACATTTATTAATTTCAATAAGGTACAAAACTCTTATCTCCTTCAAAGTAGGCTCCTCTGACTTCAATTCCTTTGTTGTAGCGCTCCAGCCAGTTCATCAAGTCCCCATGCAAGTCATCCAAAATTAAGATGTTCAGGAGCATCGCCACAACCTCCTTCATCTTCTCGGTGTATTCAAAACGATTGCCCCTGGGGTACTTCTTCAGCTTGGTGAACAACCAAAAGTCACAGGGAGCAAGGTGTGGAGTGTAGGACGAGTGTGGACCAGTTTTTATGTCAACACAGAACTTTATTGCAGAGAGAGAGAGAGAGAGTTTCCAATTTGTCTTCACGTCCCAACTGCATTCTGCAAACAAGTCAAGTGTAACAAGCCGTATTTAGTAGGACATTTTCAAAACGATCTTACAGTCGTCTCTTTCAGTCTTGAATAACAAAAGTGGACAGGTCAACTTAAGAAAGTATATTAATGATATACTAAAATTACAATAACCTCAGATAGTTATAAATGCCGCACTTAAAAGAAACTTCAAAGAAATTCTCAAAAACATCTGGGATGCACCTTATATTTTCTCAGTATTTTAGACGTCTCTATTTGTTTGATTTTGATATCTCCACTTCATTGTTTGGACCTTGAGGTTTTTACTCTTGTTGACTACCATACATTCAGTTTTCTTACAATTGATGACTACTCCTTACTTTGGGATTTTCATTATTATTTTGTCGATGAGGTTTTATAGTTTTCTTTCTGGATCTGGCTTTGACATAACATCATCCACATATCATATATTGTTAACATTATCCCCACCGGTAAACTCCCTTAGGATAGCCTTTTGTAGATGTTGAATATATCCGGCGAGAAGGTACAATATTGTCTTTAGCTTCTTTCTATATCTGAGTATATGTTCAAATCATTTTCTATCTGTATGCAGGCGGTTTGCGCGCAGTATAAATAGTTTGAGTTTCCCCATGCAGTTTAAACAAATCTTTGTGCTGTAACTTATCAAATGATAGTATTAATAATTAATAACAATGTTTACCTTTTTATTATTCCTATATAAATAATATAAGAAGTATACGTTACCCCACACCACCTCAATAACAGAGTCTGCGACAAGTCATTGCCTAGTGGTACTCATCTGGTACTCTGAAAGTAGTAAGTTCAATCTCTGGGTTAGGTAGTGTAAAACTATCCACTGGTTCAGCTGTTAAATAGAGCAGCATTATTAGAAAGAAGTGAAGATTTCCGAAGAGATTTCTAAGAAAAACACGTGACATGACAGGTACTGGAATCAGAACAACATACCCACCCAAATTGAAAAAAAAAATCGTTACGTTTGGATAATTTTGCGATCCCTAGGGTTGACAAAGGGTCCTAATTTCAAAGCAAAAATACTTTATTAACCACTCTAAAATAACAAGTCAACATAGTCGATTTTACTCCTCCCAGTCCTTATATTTGAAAACCTCTAGAGGTTTTCAAAATGACACCCCACTAGAACAATATGACTGATTGGAAGATTGACCCTCTCAGGTCGGCGGGCGGACGCGGAAATTAATATTATATGCTCGAACCCCCAGGGTAGTGTTCCAAGGTTCCTCTCCTTCGGAAGAAGGCTAGCATTATTACCTGTCATCGGAGGAGACACTAAAAAAAGTAGTTCCGAGGGAGCTTTTTGTCTCCAGTCCCCGTACGTTTTAACCTCGAACTTCTGCTTAAGTGGGTATATGATTAAATACCTAGCGCCAGCGGCGTCAGCAGTGTTTGTATTGTATGACGGCGTTGTGAAATTTGCCGCGCTCTAAACAACATTACAACACTGGACAATATCTGCAGAACATAAAAAAAATTACAATTATTTTCTTTTAATTGTATACAAAAAAATAAAATTTTTCTGACCTTCCTCTCCGCAAAATCTTGAATCACAACATCGAAATCTTTTGAGCAAATTCATGATCAATGGAAGGCATAGCTCGATCAGTCAGCGTTGTTTGACTCGTTGCTGTTCTAAAGTAGTTGTTGCTTACTTCAGTTTGCAATTTGTAATACTAATTGCCCGAGTCAGAAACACAAGTAGAAGTACCAATGGGAATGAATCGCTGAGATTACAGTCATGAAGAAGAATGTAAGGAAAAAAATTGGTACAAGTCATTTTGTATGCTACTTTATTGGACTATTGAAGTAAGTACGTCCCCGACAAAACTTAAGGTACGCCAATACCTATTGCCTTTATTTCTTTGTTGGAAACCATCATTCTTCTTCTTCTTCTTCTTCTTCTTCTTCTTCTTCTTCTTCTCTATGTGTCCATTCAGAATATGGGCGATCATGGGTCTCCAAATGTTCCTGTTCTTTTAAGCTTTTAGTAAATGCTGTCTTTTTGCTATCCGTTCTAATCCCTTTTCTGCCTTTATTTATGAAATGTGCTGTTTTCATCTGTCCCTTTTTGCCTTCAATCTGCCCTGTGAGTGTCAAATTTTCCAAGTTCTCTTTCTTCATTATGCACCTTAACCTAACTATCTCTTTCTGATGTTAAGTGCAACTGTTCTTTTTTGTTTCTATTTTCTCTAAAGCTTCACCATTTCACATATATTCAGTCTAGGGTAATCTCAGCATCCTTCTGTAGAACCACATTTCTGTTGTGTCAAGTCTCTTCTTCATGTGTGATGAGATTGTCCAGCATTGACTTCCATATAAGAGGGCCGATATTACATAAGACTTCAGTACTCTTTGTTTTAACGAAGTTTCCTCTTCTTTGCTTAGATTTTGGAAGGCATCAATCGCTATGCCAGTGCGTCTTCGGATTTCGGTGTCATACTTTCCGTCCTCTGTTAAAAGACTTCCCAGATATTGAAATTTTTGTACTAGCTTGATTTTGGTTGCCTCAGTTTGTGATTTGCATGTTGGGCTGTTCCTTTTGCGAACAGCAAAATTAATGTTTAGTCTATTTACCACATTCTATTGGAATTTCTTTCTTTTTCTTTCTGTGTCTGTTGTCAACAATATGTCATCTTCATTTCTAAAGATTGGGGTCGCCAATAATGAATCTTAGTAAGACTTGTAATTCTTTCAGAATCGCTTCACTGTAAACGGTGGATGAGTCAGATGAGACGACTCATCCTTGTCTTAGGTTCCTTTCTATTTTTGCGAAATCAGTGGATTCATTTTATATTTCTATACAGGCAGGTTGTTCTCAGTATATGCTCTGGATTATTCTAATATCCTTCCTCGATATATCAAGCTTACCTATCAGTACTTTATCAAACACATACAAAAGGTATAATTAAGATCTGAAATTAAAGATATATATATATATATATATATATATATATATATATATATATATATATATATATATATATGCACAACATTAATATACCAGACTATGAAAATAATAAACAAAGCCCTCTATATCAAAAGCAAGCAACCAACACTGAACAAAATTTATTACATGTATAATAGCAATGTCTTAGAATGCATTTCAGATTACTTAAGACTATGTTGCATTTAGCCATCTCTAGTTTTCCCCTTACATTGAGAACGCTTGTTTACAAAACATCGTCACCAAAACGGTTAATTTTAAAATAATTATAAAAAAGCCCATTCACGCGTGTTTACAAAAATCACCATCACAATGATTGCAGTCACATTAAATTTCATTTCGCAATTCAGCCCTGAGGATGATCTCAAAGGAAATCGAAAGTACTTGGATTAATAAAAAATATGTCGCCTTCTTTGATGAATTATTAAGAAGATAATTAGAGAGGTAGAAAGGATTATTACAAAAATGAATAGACATAATATATCTATATTATTTAAGGAAACATGATTGAATGAAGATAATATATATATATATATATATATATATATATATATATATATATATATATATATATATATATATGTATGTATGTATTATGTCATTAAAGGCAAGAAATTTTTTACTATAGACCATGATAAATTTTAAAACAAAAACATGAACACAAGTCAACCGGTTTCGTCCCCTCTCGTCAGAACTGTAAACAAATTATGAAAAGAAAGTCTGTCGCGGATGACGTGAATAAATGGACAGGGAAAATATAGAATAATAAAACTTATAACACCAAAGATGCTAGAGACACAGCACAGCAAGCCCAAGCAAACAGTATCTTTGTTTACAAAGAGCGGGTCGCCTGGACCTGATGAATAGTGTTTCTAACACCTTCAGATGGAATAACGAGTGTGCTCTGGCCAATATATATATGTATATATATATAATAGTATTTGTTGGTTATTGGAATTTATTCCGTATACACCAATCCTATACTTGGGTATGTATGTATATATATATATATATATATATATATATATATATATATATATATATATATTATATTATTATTAATATTAATAGACTTAAAATATGGTTTTTCGCTACACAGTTCCAACCATGTTTCAAAAATGGAAGCTAAAAGCCCCGAATTTAATTTTGTACTTAAATTAAAGACATTATTTCCATTTCATCCTCAAGCGAATTTGGGAGTAACTTTAAAAATTACTGGGTTTTAAATACACAGCTAAAACAAAATTCATGTTTCCAAGGTTACAGATAAATCTATTTTGCTAGACTAGGGGTGTCTGGGTGTTCAAAAATAAAAATAAATAAATAAATAAAAAAATATTTAAATATAAAATTTTAAAAAATCGTAATATACTTATACTTGATATAGAAATTAAATGAAATATAGTCTATAAAAACTAACAATGAAAATATTTTAAAGTTGTAATTATAATTGTAGTTAATTAAAATGAATTCTAACCTAAACTTCTTTTAAATTGAAATTAAATAAATAAAGTTTACTAAAACAGTGAAATGAATTAGCTATTTTGGCCATAAAAAAAAATAAAAAAATTTACTTAAATAATATTTAAATATAAAATTTTTAAAAATCGTAATACAAACATACTTGATATAGAAAAATAATTTTACTTATTGTAAGTAATTCAAATATTGGCTTGGTACAGAAATGGTGGCGCACTGATGTCGGTTTTTGACGTATTTTTTAACGTCAAAGAGCGGCGTTATTGCGTCATTGTTTTCTGCCCGTGCCTAATACATTTACTTCAATTAAATAAAATATAGTGTAAAAAAACTAATAATGAAAATATTTTAAAGTTGTAATTAAAATTGTAGTTAATTAAAATGAATTCTAACTTAAACTTCTTTTAAATTGTAATTAAATAAATAACTAAAGTTTACTAAATCAGAGAAATGAATTAGCTATTTTTGCCGTAAAAAAAAAAAAAAAATTTTAAATCGTAATATAATTGTAAAATAATTTTACTTACTGTAAGTAATTCTAATTCTTAAATACATTCACTTCTATTAAATGAAATTATTGTCTATAAAAACTAATAATGAAAATATTTTAAAGTTGTAATTAAAATTGTAGTTCATTAAAATGAATTCTAACCTAAACTTCTTTTAAATTGTAATTAAATAAATAAATAAAGTTTACTAAATCAGAGAAATGGAAATTTTACTTAAATAATATTCAAATATAAAATCTTTAAAAAATAGTAATATACTTGATGTGATAATAATTCTACAAACTGTAAGGGATTCTAATTAAATTAAATTTAATTGTTCTTGAAAGAAATATAGTATATTAAAAATTAAAAGTAAAAATATTTCAAATCGTAGTTAAATAAAAAGTATTCTGACGTAGACACCTCCCAAAAATTTTTAAATATACGAACGAAAAAAATGTCGTAAGAATTTTAGCCGTTAACAAAAAAAAAAAAAAAAAAAAAAAAAATCCAGACGACACGCTTTTAATGGATGTTAGATTTCATTGAAAAATACATCCCTACCCACTACCAAAACGTAACAATAACTGATACATTAAAATATAGACATATTGAACACCCAGACACCCCTAGTCTAGCAAAATAGATTTATCTGTAACCTTGGAAACATGAATTTTGTTTTAGATGTGTATTTAAAACCCAGTAATTTTTAAAGTTACTCAAAATTCGCTTGAGGATGAAATGGAACTAATGTCTTTAATTTAAGTACAAAATTAAATTCGGGGCTTTTAACTTCCATTTTTGAAACATGGTTGGAACTGTGTAGCGAAAAACCATATTTTAAGTCTATTAACTTATAATATTAATGCTCTGTAAATTTACATTGAGCACTATTTTTTAAAAATAAAAATATCTATAAGAACACCGGATTATATATCTTACTGTTCTTTCTTATATATATATATATATATATATATATATATATATATATATATATATATATATACATACATCAATGACGATTCCGTGGACCGGGCTTAGCTCGATGAATCACCATTTAAGTATATTTATTTCAAAGCAACAAATATCTTTGGTAGTGCGTCGTTTTCATCCTTGACTTCAGCTGGATCCAAAATTAATTGTTAATTCCGTGCCTCAAAATATTGACCGAAATCCATTTTGTTGATATTACCCATAATGAAGAAGAAAGAAAGGAGAAAGAAAGAAGAAAGAAAGAAAAATACAAAGAAACAAGTAAGTAAAAAAAGAATTAAATAAAATTGATGTGACTAATCAGGCTGGAGACATACCTAATTTTATAAATAATCTTTTAAAAATCTCTGACTTGTATACCCTGGTTTTCAAAGAACTCAATTTTATTTCAACTTATTATTTTCATATGTCAATTTTAAATGATTTATTCAGTACAGTATAAGGTTTTTTAATAGAATATATCAATTGAAAAATCGGGCAAATGAAACTTAGCCCGACTTCAATTCGGCGAAAATCAAAGATAATGACAACCTTAACTCGTCGACAGGAGGGTTGGGGTGAGGAGTATGTCTCGAGTAGTGTTAAGGAAACATGATATCAAGCAGCAGTAATGATCATAAACGTTACATAGATAGATAACGTTAGAGATACATAAACACACTAACGCATAGGCATATATACAAACACACACTCTTGATAGATACACACGTTAATTTTTTACATTTTTTGAAATAAATGTTTATTTTTATAGAATACCAAAGTGTGTGTGTGTGTGTTTTTAATTTCATACACAGAGATTTTTAAGAAGTATGAAATATAGAGTAAAGTAATCATTTTAGTATCTAAGTTATACCAATAGTATATTTTGTTAAAGACAAACATTGATGACCTAGAGTCGCCAAAAACCCATAAATATACACTGCGTGCCAAATTATTATCGAGATAACCTTTTTTATAATATTTCAAAAACCGTCCAATCAATTCATACAAAATTTTCACACAATGTTGGCAACACTGACCTGCGCAATCACTGACATTTTTGTACTGATTTGCACAATGTAAACAAACTAGCGCTATATCTGTTATCAGCACGGTGATTTGAGCGTGCCAAATTATTAGAAAAGTGTCAGAATTTAGTGAAAAGATGGGCCGTAAAAGCAGTTTAAGTAATGCTGAAAAGAAAACTATCACCTCAGAACTCTCAAAAGGTAAAGAAATTTATAAAATGATTGGGAGGTGTCATCAAACAGTGAAAAAGTTCACTGCTGACCCTACACAAGTACGCAAAAGGGCAGATAAAGGCAAGCCGAAGGTTATTTCACGTCGTCTCATGTCACGACTTAAACGAGAGGCCACGAAGAACCCAGGACTTACCAGCCAAGAGCTTTTCAGTCGCATTGGGGATCCTACTGTGTATAAAAGTACTCGGTGTCACTATCTGAGGGAAATAGCAACAACAGTCAAACCTGTATCGAAGCCTCTTTTGACTAGAAAACACATTCAAAATTGATTGAAATGGGCCGAGGACAATATGAAGATTGACTTCTCTAAAGTTTTGTTCACAGACGAAACTCGACGATCAGTACGAACATTTCAGTGATTGCGCAGGTCAGTGTTGCCAACATTGTGTGAAAATGTTGTGTGAATTGATTGAAATATTATAAATATTATAAAAAGGTTATCTCGATAATAATTTGGTACGCAGTGTAGTATACATTAAAACTATATTTTTGTCATGGGTCGTCATTTCATATTTTTAATTTCGCGCGTGCGCGTTGTTTGTTTTTGATTTTGCCGACTGCACAGCATAGCAGGGTCAGTGAGAATAAGATCACCATGACGCAATTCACTCCGCCAGAAATTTGGAAACGGCATATTTTACTGCTTGGCATTCTCACCGGAAGCCCCAATACGAAAAATTCAGTGTTTGGGTGTGAATCTGAGGATTCGGATTCGTGTAGAGTTGGAAGAGTTTAATGGTGATTACGAAGGTACTGCAGCTTGTAAAATTCACTTTGATCGTTCTGATAAGAGATGGTGAATTTGTTAGTGAGGGTCTCAGACTCAACCCGGAGGTTTAGATCAAATGCCTTGAGAAGATAGTGCTGCCCTGGGTCAAAAGTGTGAATGCTAGAAGATTTTATGTCTGACAACAGTACTCTGCGTCATGCTACACAAGCAGGAGAACCCAGTCATGGCTGTCATACAATTTCTGCGACCACATTCCCCTTTATATCTGGCCGCCAGCTTCTCAGATTGCAACCGCCTTGATTATTACATATGCGACGCAGTTGAATGAAAAACCAACAAAACTCCTTGGAACATCAAAGATGAACTGAAGGCAACCGTTCAGAAAAGTTGCAGGAGATTTCGAAGTTGTCTGACGGCCGTGGTTGAAACCAATTGCAATTTTATTGAATAAATTTACTCTTTAGAATTTCAATTTATTTTTCTGTAGTTTTGGTAAATATATGTGTTAAAATGTTATTTTCATTGTCACTGTTATTTTCATTTTTGCGTAATTTAGACGACAATTTATCAATCGCACCCTATATATATATCTGTGTGCGTGTGTCTGTGTGTGTGTCTGTGTGAGCGTGCATAAAAAGAAACGTAGTGATTTTTTTTTTCAGACATATGTGTACATATGTTTATTTTGTGCCCCCTGGTGATAACAACGGGTTCTAGACTCAAAGCACAAAACCCTTCCTTATTATCAACCATAAACGGTAAGTAAAAGCTTAAATGTAGTTCATTTTCCCTATTTTTTTTTAGCTCAAGTACTTTTCAAAAAAATGACACCCCCACTAGAACAATATGAGTGATTAGAACGTTGACCCTCTCAGATCGGCGGGCGGACACGAAACCGCCTTTCTTTCTCATATCGTAATAATCTCTGTGGTTGCTCTGTTTAACTCCCAAAATGACCCCGCTTTTTCCTTTTCCTGATTGCGTGATTGGCGGGAAAAAAGGGCGTTGGCTCGTGACTGTCATAAAGTATGAGATTTAACACTTCGTTTATAAAATATGCGCAGGCGGAATTTTCTTATTGCCGCTTTCATTTTCCACTTGGTAACTGTGCAAATTTTTCATCTTTAATATCGCTAGAATAAACAGGACAGGACAAATGTTATTTTTTTGTATTTATTCACCCAAAACAAGGCCCAAGAGCCACTCAAGGTAAAGGGTTACTGAAGAGCATACAAGGAGGGAGCCGGCAGTGTACATTACGAAAAGATGGACGATAGAGGTGGCCTTAGATTAGCAATGGTTGAGATTGTAGTGATCAGGGAGAGGATTATCTGAATGCAACAATTCTGATAAAGAAGTTGGCTGTGTGAAACTTCCTCCTCGCAAATGGTATATGAAGGGAATGAGGATTAGTTGGTTCAGTGTACGTAGCATGGCGTGTCCTAGCTGCGAATGCCTCGATAGTGAAACCAAGGAAATGTAGTTTGCCTAAACATCTGCCATGTAAACAGCTTTAAAGTAGCGAGAGATTCTCCAGATTTTTAATTAGAAATATTATAAACAAATGTACTACCCCAAATGACCTGAATAAAAAAAATCAAATTAATTCTACTACAAAAAATTTGAAAATACCAACCTTATCCTCAAAAATAACAACCCTCCAGTAAAGTCAAAATTAGAACGAACTAACATTATGTATGAGTTGAAATGCCCCTTAAGGAACTGTGTTCCGGATCAAATCGGACTCATAATTAATTGCATCAGTCACATTACATGCCTATCCAGAAGCCTTACGTTACATCTATCTGACCATAGTTCTATTAGAACCCGTTTAAACACCCATACAAACTTACCTGACTCCATCCAAAACATTCAATTAGAAAAAGCAAACATTAATCTTATCCACATGTAAAAAAACAACTTAAAATAATGGAAGCCATAATAATAAAAAAAGAAAAAAAAACAAGAGTTAATAATATTAATTACAAACACAGCCACAATTTGCTGTGTTCGGAAAATAAAACATCTCTATAACTTGAAAAACATACACACAACGCAGACACTCAATTATATTGAAAACAAATAAAATTATCCTTGATAATGGCTAAAAGTATAGCCGAAGGCGCTCGGAATTATAGAAGATTTGGATAGTTTCTGCACACTCTGTGTCCCCAAAAGAAAACACAAGAAAAATGAAATAAAACGCTTAATCGTAGTACCTTGTCTGTCGTTTTTAATGAAACATACATAAATGAAGGATTGCTACCTAAATACACAATATATATATATATATATATATATATATATATATATATATATAAGTGAACATAGAAGTCAACACTTAGAAGCGACAGTCTGTTTCATGCTAGACGCAATCACCAAGCCTGACGATTGCGTCTAGCATGAAACAGCTTCTAAATGTTGACTTTTATGTTCACTTTTATATTTACACACGCTCTACCTCTGATACTGAGCACTTTATCCCATAAATATAGCACATCTTAAGACTATATTTCTTCATATATATATATATATATATATATATATATATATATATATATATATATATATATATATACACGACTGAAAAATGTGACTCGGAAACACAAAGGAATAACGAAATATACCCAGCAGAAACTGCATTCGATATTTAGCGAGTGAAAGGCAGTGCTGGTCTGCAACTTAATGTCTACCTTCCTTGATGGTCTCGGTTTTTTGTTGTCACCCGTTTGGAATTTTACAGCCCACATTGCTACGTCCACAGGGTCGAATTATCCTCATTCTCTTCGTCTTTCATTGGTAATAAGAATAATTGTTTCTTCCTAATAACCGCTAGTGCTTCCCTGAACACTACAATCTTAACCTCTTCAAGTCTAGGATCAATCATTGTCTATCCTCCGTATCCTCATAATCTTCACTTCACACTTTCTCCTTGAGTGGGTTTCGGATTGTGTAAGGTTGGACAACTTCGTGACAAATAAAAAAAAAAAGCGATGAAGATGCTGTTTTGCTAAACACGATTTCTTTTGTTTCTCCGCATCTTGAGAGAAATTCTTCTTGACAACTTCCGAATCTCTTTCAACCAGACATTACGCCCAAGAATAGACATTTAATTAAGTCTGAATTTTAAGAGAATGACCCATGACCTGCCTGATGTGAACGCGGGCCAATTTAATGGGCGTACCAACGAGGAATAAATCAGTGACTGACATACTTATCGCATCTGCGAGGGACAGTGTCCAAATCTAGCAGGAGACGAGCCCACTCAAAACTAACGTGTTTTATTAACTCAGAAAATGCAATTATTCCAAGCTCGCCATAGTTAGCAAAGTAGCCCCATAAGCCATTCACTATGACTAATTTTTGTTGCATCTGCTGTTTTCTTTGACGCTATCAGTGTAATCCCAGCCGACTGATTGTTCTGATTTGCAGCTTCATGCTTTCATCAAATTGCACTTATTACGAAGCTTAGTCAAAAAAATATTGGCCTTACTTTCATTTCTTATCACAAAAGATATTTTTAAATCGAATTCACCCCAAACAATGTAGCAAAGCCACTAAGACATAAGTGATTACTAGGTGTGAAAGAATTATAAAACAGAAACATTATTACGGAACGCGAACAATAGAAGAGTAATCAGAGACAGCCATTGGCATTGCATTTAATTTTTTGAAGATTAAAGTTGACTGTGTTATAAAAATAAGAAAGTTTCATTCAAACAACTTTTTCCTAAGAAGTGCTACTTTAAGAAGTAACTCCGGCTTTGCTGTTTCCATAAAGCGTTGATAGCTTCAATGCAAGCGTTAATCGTAAACCTTTCCTCTGTCTCCTCATAATTCTCACTACCTTCCCTCAAATTCATATCACACACCACATTCACCATTTTTATTGTAATTTTTCTGATATGAGCTGTTCTCGAATATATTTGTGAAATTTAGTATAAAAAATCTCTTGTGACTGTTGTGTTTAGAGGGGTGCTTTGTTGATACAGTGAGGAAGCTCTAGGGTATTAACCAGTGTTTCAGAACGGATTTAGTATAGTATCAAAGAGACTGCACTAATCTGAAAGCACTACTTCAGGATGTAGATTTAGTAAATACTAAACACTTCAAATACGTCGGCGTATAAATCAATTATAACAAATTAAGAATAGGAGAAAAGGAAATTGAACCTAGAATAGGCTGCGCCGGAGATAGTTTCACCCAATACCGCAAATTACTACCAAACCAAAATATCAACCTGAAAATTTGATTCATGTTCTTAAGTAGCCTTGTCAGATCGAGACTTTCATATTGATGTCATACATGGTTCCAAGCTCATTCAGAAATATCTAAACTGTCAGCTGTATACAACTGCTTTTTAAGATCAATAGTTCAAATGACTTTGAGTGAATGAACCTTGTGAACTGGCGCTACAGAATCATAAACAAGAAACTGTACCAAATAACAGAAACCACATCACTCAAGGACTTTCATCAGTAGCAACAGCTAAAATCAATATCACATGTAACTCGAATAAAAAAAATAATGACATAAGACGTTGGCATTGCACACTACTGCAAATAAAAGGCTAGGAAGGAAACCCTCGTCAGTGTTGGATTTTTTTTCTTTTAAGAGGAAAATTTTATAAATTTCAGCCGATAGTAATAGAAACTGTTCGGTCAATGAATGTCGAATGTTTCCTTATAAGGAAACTGCTGATTAGGCTTAGCATTGCCGTTGCACACTTGAAGGCTTTCACAGTTTTGCATCAATGTTTCCTCGGTGAGCTACACGAAAAGTATCAACCTGTTTAGCCTGATTGTCGTTCACAGCAGAATATTAGAGAAGACATCTTCTACTATAGAGATTCTTCACAAAATTCAAAAAAGTATCTGCAATGTAATCGATCTTGACCTGGCATCTCTACTTCAGTCATTTCCTTACAGTAATGTTGTAACCTTCCTGTCTTTTCTACAAATATTTTTATGGTAGTTGTTCTGATGAGCTGTTCTTCTTAAAGCTTCAACTGCATGAATTGAAGTTTGCTACTAGATTGGCAACTAGGTCTCACAATTTTACTGTTGAACTAGTTAGATACAAAAGTCAGTTTTCATCTAATAGTTTTTTTTTTCTCTCGAACTTCTCGCTTGTGAAACTCGCTGGTTTATTCGCCATCTTCTGTCTTCCTTGAAAACCATTTTTTTTTTCGCTGATAATTTGTTATCTCCCTCGCCTCCTCTCTTCTAATGGACAAGTGACAAACCTAAACCACTATCTATGACAACTAAATAGCATCCAAGGTAAATTGGTTTAATGCAGTTCTGTTCTTAGTGCAATAATAAAAACGCAATATGCAAAATACGTAGTCGAACTTTGACTAATATTGTAAGTCCCGCATGGTTTTACAAGGGCGTTTCATTGTTATTGGATGCACCATGTTTCGCAATTATGTAATTCTCATTTGATAAATACCGTAAATTTCGGCGTACGAGTCGACTTGGTGTACAAGTAGACGTCCAGATTTTTAGCTCAAAATAGATAGGCCTATACCTACCATATAGGTCGACCCCCAAACATACGATAGACCAAAAGTCCTACTAATAGGCCTACCAGTAAATGAAGTTCGCCTAAGGTATACGCTAACTTATGCGAAAACTACATAAGATCACATCACTTAACTATTTATTGAGACACTAAATGTAATATCTTTCTATATGGGTTGTATAGCAAACAACCTATAACACACACTGGTAGGAACCCTATACTGTATCAGATTAAATTAACGAACATTTAAAATTCGTCAGCTCTACTGATAAACACATTAACGTCAACATCAACTCCTATAAAATATTAATACCCTAGATTAAACATAATACCCGGTAGGTTTTATTTTATAATCCTGCTAGGTACCGTAAGTTATTTTAAAACACAGAATCACTGTAGTTGTCTGAATAGAATGAGTTAAACGGTGCTCCCATAAGTATGTACAATCAGTGGATCAGATGTTGGACGCAATGTCTCCTGTAGCGTTAATAGAATACTGAATTTATGTATCTATTTTATTATTCTATATTAATTTATGTGTTAATATGCCAAATATGTTCAGCAGATACTAGTTTGGGTGGGATATATATATATGTGGCAGCCGGCAGAGTGGTGTACATTAATTGTTACGTGTGCTGTTCCACGTGTTTACAGTTTTTATATTTGCATTTTATGCAAGCCATATCAGTCAACCCCTAGGAGGCACAAGGGGTAATGGATAGCGGCTCGAACTGAGAAATCAGAAAGCCAAATCATTTTATTCACTGACTTACGAAAGGTATGAATTCTCTTCTTCCCCCAGCTATGGGTAAATAGCAGAACAAACCACGCCTTGGATGGCAACTGGTCTACCGCAGAAAGAAATGGCAACCTACAGCGGGAAAAAAAAATCTGCCTCGTCATTATAGCCTAAGCGTGTATCACGCATTGCACATAACTGACTGAAGAACAAGTACAAAATATAGGAAGAGCTTTAACTGACGACGGATAGTGTGATAAAATCCCAGAGGCTCATTTAAAGAGTGAGTGAAGCATTCCAGCAAAACATCTCGGAAATGCAATTTAATATCAATCTTCCTCTATGACCAATATGGGCAATTTCCTCACCGATGTGTGTCGATAATGTGGGTCTACAGTAGCATACTGAGAATATTATGACAGGGGATGTGCAAGCAATGAAGAAGTCTAAACGAAATTGGAAGCAAATAGGACACCTACTCAGAATTAGAAACACAGTTGAAACATCTGGTTCTTCCTGTTTACTTTCTGGCCTTCCACAGGTGCGCATTGAAACAGAAAAAATCAAAGGAAGGGTTTATTTTATTGATTTTTTTTTACGAATTATCAACCCTTTGCATGTTATTTAAAGCCAGAAAATATTTCTAGGTAGCTAGAATTTCTTTTGGGGGGTGGGGGGATAATAATGATTTGCTGATACAATAGTTACTTATTAACCATAGCTGAGGGACGAAGAGGTAGATTTATGCCTTTCGCAAGAGTATTTATGCGCATGGGAATATAACAGACCCGGTTGGAATTGGATGGCAGCTTTCCGATCTCCAATTCCTAGCCGCTATCCATTACGCCACCCGCACTTCCACCTTGTATTCCAAAGCGGTTACCCATCTAGGTATTGACCAGACCTTAACATCGGTTATCGACCGAGTACCGGTGTTTAAAACTTGATATGACCGAAAGCCACTAAGGAAAAGGAAAATGCCGTTAGAAAAAAAGAAACAGTACTGAACTGCTATGTAATATCAGTTCTCTTATATGACTGAGTGTTGCACAATCTCTTCGCATCAGAAGAGGAGGCTTGCAGCAAGAAAAATTACGGAGCATGTAAGCCATCAGGAAGTTTTAAGGAAAATAGAAACAAAAAAGACTTTGTACTTAGAACGAAAGAGTTTATTGGTAAACTGACTCAGTATGCTGGGTAGCAATGAGCATTATTTCTAAATATTTACCTTCTTTTGTTTTCATCGTGTGGTTCCCTGACACAGCTACCATGATTTCTGTCTTTGTTTACGATTACCAAAATCCTGTGTAACAGCCAAGAGTCCATCCTACGACCCAGATTTTATCCTGGGTTATTCTAGGCGATATAAGTTAGGCTAACCGAGTTGGTAAAAAGGCCAAATAATATCCCTCCGCGCTAATACAAAACAAAAGATTAAAATGAGTATATTTCATTGATTATTTTAACTATGATAGTAAATGCATCTTGACATTTCCTTGTTAAACGGTATATCTCTTAATTATTAAATATAATTATTGAAGAACAATTTCAAAATAGAAAATTTAAAATATTAAAATCGCTTAGTACAAAATAAGAGATATGACAAAGAACAAATAGGAACTGTATAGGATATCAGGTACATAGAAATCATATAGGAATCATTCTTACATGTTTCACTTTTATTAAAAATTCATCAAAGAATGAGATATGGAGAAAAAGAAATAAATTCTAGTATTTTTATTTTTGTAATTTTTTATTTTTATTACTTAATCAAGTTTCATGTACATTTGACTTGTTAAGCAAATGTTAGCATGATTTATGGTGTTCCAAATTCAAGGAGAGATGACGCATTCATTCGAAGTTTTAAGAAATTAAATAAAGAAAATAAAGAAAAATAAATCTTTTAAAAAAATTATCAAAAATATTTTTACAACCGAAAAATCCACAAAATATTTTACTTAAAATGCAATTAAAAACATTCGAAATTGAACAATCTTCTAATTAATATTTTTCAATTCAGGGCCGAATTTTACGCAACTTCAATTGATTTGTCGTTAGAAATGTAAATATTAAGCGTTGAAATTATATTTTGAAATTTCAAAAACCATAAAAAAATCCCTAAAGACTGGCTTTAAATTTCAAAAATTTTTCTTACAAAATTCTCTGTTCAAAAATAAATTAAATCTTAAGTCAATAAGCATCCAAGACGTGCATGCGTAGGTGGGAGTTTGTCTTCATTTTTTACCGGCTATTTTATAGCCCCTGGTATAAAATGGGCTAGGCGAGAAAATATCCACCGAAACCAGTATATACTCTTCGTTTTCCCATTTTATAAGATGTATATTATTTTAGCAACAGCTTAGTATTCACACGTTTGCAGAGATTTCTTGTCTGACCGATTTTAGTCCGATTCCTTGGTTTCTACATTAGTTGGTCTAACTTCTGGATGTCGATTGATTTGAGTGACAATGATTGAAGTGTGGTTATCGTTGTGATCGGCCAGTGTTATTTTGTGTGTGAAGTCGCAAGAGATATAATAATATAATGATATATATTTGTATATAACAGTGGTTCCCAAACGGTGTGGCGCGCCTCACAGGTGCGTTGGAAGAGGATAGCAGGTGAGGCGGAATGATTGAAAGACAATAAAAGATTTAGAAACGGTTACAAAAAATACAGATGCCAAAAATAAATATGATTGCAAAATTTAAAATATTATTATGGAATACTTGTAATTGCATGCATGAGTCCCAGTATAGATAGTTATGAATAATTATTAACCGATTTTATCATTGGGATATTTTTGCATTCTATCATCTATTAAGAATATAGTAACTAGGCTTCACAAATTGGAAGGGAGAGTTATCAATGATAATGTTCTAACTTCGAGTCTGCGCTTATATCCCTTTAAAACTTTCTTTAAAACTTTGGGGGTTTTTGGGGTTTTTTATTTTTAAATTTACTTTTTATCGCATAAAATTTGGTGAGACGCATGTAAATTTTCATTTCAAAAATGCGGCCCAGAGAAAACAAGTCTGGAAACCATAGGATCACTCTGTTTACTTTTACCGGTTTTATTTAATGAACAAGATTATTTCCTTTTTTAGAAATAAGGACCCCTGATTATTGTCGGATGAGTTCATCTCAGCCATTATTACCAGTTTGTAGAGCAGAACCATAACATAACATTCTACTTAAGAAAAACAGTTGTTGATATTAATAGTAAAAGGAAGCCTAAATTGGCCTCGAGTGTATAGTTTAAACTCGGCTATTTCATATCGCGATAAATCATACTCCGGGGAGTTATTCTAGACAAGGTTAAACTATAGCCAGATACTAGATTGTTCGGAAAATAATATCAAATTTTAGAATCAAATTTATTTCTCAATTATTGTATTTAAACAGTGATTAATTCAGTCAAAACAGCAATCATGAACATCTGTACATTTCTGCTATCTACTTACAAGGCTACTTATACCTTTACAATAAAACTCTAAAGCAGCGTCTTTCAACATTTTTTAGCAACAGCACACCTATGAAAATATCACAGTACACTTAGCAACATGTTTAAAGGGGATAAATTTAAATGTTATGAAATAAAACCATAGCTTTAAGAAAATACACACACGAATATGAACTTTACTTCACTATTTCCACTTCAACTATTTGTGCAGCTTATTTAATGTGAAACCTGTGCCTGGTGTTTTTTCATGATGTCTTCAATGTTTCGTCAAATGTGCGATAAGCAGACGATCATTTCTCCTTCAATTGAGCGCTGTGTTTCTCGCTTCTTTTTGATATTATTTAGGCTTGAGAAGCATAAATAAGAAGTAGAAAATTGCAATAAAACAGATAAATCTTTTTTACCTAATGTGGGATATAAAGGCTAATACTAATTCATTTATTCAAATACTAACGCTGTAAAATTAATACTTACACACACGCGCACGCACACACACACATACAGACAC
Source organism: Acanthosepion lycidas (assembly GCA_963932145.1). Taxonomy (NCBI): domain Eukaryota; kingdom Metazoa; phylum Mollusca; class Cephalopoda; order Sepiida; family Sepiidae; genus Acanthosepion; species Acanthosepion lycidas. The sequence continues at coordinate 1,986,067 of OZ010586.1, forward strand.
ACACACACACACACATATATATATATATATATATATATATATGTATGCCGTGACAATATTTGGCGGCACACTTAAGAGGATCTCGCGGCTCACTAGTGTATCGCGCCACGGTGGTTGAAGATCACTGATATATATATATATATATATATATATATATATATGTGTGTGTGTGTGTGTGTGTGTGTGTGTATTGTCACCCACAGACTGCTTCGATATATCACAGCTCATCAGTGTAGGTAGACACCCTGTTGCCGCTAGCTAGGATCGAAACCTGGCTGAATTGGCGTCAGTCGGAGATTCTACCCCTAAGACATTGATATATATATAAATATACGTCTTACCGGTTTGTTATAGGAAGGGATAATTCCGAGTAAGATATAATTATCTTTCTGAGAAGGATATATAATGAATCAATTATATATATATATATATATATATATATATATATATATATATATATATATATATATATATATATATACGTGTTACCAGTTTACACAATTTTTTGGTTTATCACTGCTTCCAATTTCCTGTACATGTTTCTGTATTCCTTTTGAGACATCTTGCTCCTTTCTCTTATGGAATGATTTACCATCTCATCATTTTTTTTTTTTTTTGTTCAACAACAAGGACATTTATGTGATTGGATTATTTTCATATTAATATGTTACAATGGCCTTTTCTTGGGTTGCAATGATAAGAAATTACATTTTCTTTTTTCTACCATTTGTCTTGATGTCCCACTTCTTCCCGTTGTCTTTAAATCTTTTCACCAACGTTTTAACCCTCAAAATTCTTTTAAGTTATTTTAGCCGATTTGTTTTGCTTTATTACAATTCACTTTTTGTCCACTTGACACTGATGCTTCCTTTTCAACGTTTCTTCGTGGGGGGGTATGTCATTATTATTATTATTTACAACTTGGAGCAAATGGAGTATGTATGTCTCAGCGAGGAGCATCCTTCTTTGAACTTAACGTATTGGCTGTTACAGAATCACAAAGAACTTAATGATAATGACAGAAACCATGCTTGATGACTTTCAACAACAGCAACACATAAAATGGACAGCACATGTAACTAAAAGAGAAAATAATTACATAATGAAGGTGTTGACATTTCACACTAATTCAAAGAAAAAGTTGCAAAGGAAACTCCCATTAATACTGAAAAGATTGATAACAGTTATTGGACTTGAGGAACCCTTTTTCTTGGAAAATTGTTTTTAAGAGAAAGATTTTATAAATTTTAACCGACTGTAGCATTGACTGCTCAGTCAATGCATGCTGAATGTTTCCTTATAAGGAAACGGTTAATATTATCATTACTGTTACCATTCTTCACAACAGAGACATATGGTGTTTCATCAAATCTCCAAGAATCTTCAGTATTCTCATTTATTTTATTATTAACTTTAACCTAATCTAATTCTGTGAGTTTCCAGTGACGTTTACCGACGTGTAAAGGGAAATCAACGAACTGATTTCAAATTGAGTCTTCGTTTGTTCCGTTCAATGTTGCATCAATGCCATTGGGAAAAGTATGACTACACTATTGTCTCTTTTAAAGAGTAAGGTAGATTGGACAATATAGGCTGAATGGCACCCAGTCAGGGAGGGATTGTCTGAATTCAAAACCGTAGATAAAAGAATGAGAAATAACTGCACTAATATTATGAAAAAGGGAATATGTCACGAGATTGGTTCACTTACGTCCTGAAAAGGAATGTCATTAAATAAAAACAATAATTATCTTTTATTATAAACTCATCTAGAGAAAACTTCCACAGAATATTCCATTTGATTTTACGGATGTTTCGATTGTTCTGCATACTTCCAATTCTGCAAGTCTCCCCTTGCAACCGTTCCCAGAGTGCCAGTAATGGTGGTGGTCCTCTTGTAAAAGTAACTGTCACTTTTTGTTCATCAAAGTTTTTCAGTTCTGGGTAAATGCACAGATTTGCGTGAAGATGTCTTCTTGAATTAAATAATAATGGTAGAGTTTTATTTCTTTCAGACATGATTTTATTTATAGAAAACTATGGACGGACCATCTGAGAAACGAGGAAGTTTTAAAGATAATGTGAGCAAAAAAAAAAAAAATAATTGAAATTTCTCCGACGCATAATTAGAAAATAGTGAAGGCAAGAGAAGTAAAGAGAAAACGATAATTGTTTAAAAAATCAATCATCGATTTCACACTGTGTTGATATTATGAAAAGGAGCCCTTCCTCAAATTATTAAAAAAGATCGATATTATGTAATAAATGTTGTGCTTTCAAGAAGGTCTAATGAATAATAATCTACAAGAATTATTTTAAGAAAATTCCTATTTTTTACGAGTGGACCAATCTACTTAAGTAGTGCCTAAAGCTATCCATACGAAATTTTCACTATGACTTTACGGAGAAAGCTGAAATGATAGATCGGGTCAGTTCATGAACGCTGTAACTCATTAGTGTCATAAGGGGGTAGCAGATGTTCTACAGCCATAACAACAAGAGTGTGCCTTGAGCAATATATCCGGACGGAGACCATTCATCTCCTGGATGTTTTTGAATTTTATTTTTATTCTCTCACACTGCTTGGCTCCCTGAATACAAGGCCGCTCATTCTATTTAACCCCTATGTGGAAGAGGATGGATTCATGCCTTTTCCAATGAAATGAGCGCCAAGTGATTGCAACAGAATCGAACGAAAATTGAACTCGGCACACCAAGTTCACCATTTGCACCTCCGATAGCACGAGTGGGAGTGATTAAAAATAATTTTATCTTCATTCAACGTCTCCGGTACCCTGTGCTGTATAGGCATTCCTACACAGCATAGCAAACTGTCGTTTCCTATATAGTTCAAGTCTCGTGCGAAATCTCGTCTTTGCTCCCATTTATAACGATTTATTTTAAATGCTGAATATTATCGGTAAAAAATGTGTTAAATAAAAACTAAAACAAACAGGAACTAAAAAAAGAACATGAATTGAGAAACAGTATACTTCGAACGAAACTATTTTCTTGAAGTCCTAAACTTTATACTGAATAAATATATTTATGTCATATGTTTCTCCATCTGTCACCCTATTATCAATTTTAACATCTTTTATTGGAGAGGTGCGTCGGGGCTTTATAACCATTTTTACAGCGTTCACTCTTCCGTACTCAAATGCCGACGACAGCTTTCACTATAAACAAAAGATTATCTCTATTTAACGTATTGGTTGACTGTAAACCAAATAGCTATTTGATTAAAAAATAATCCCAGGCAGTCGAATTGGTTTGAAAACAAATATGGCGTAAAGAGAATCATTGCTATAAGTTATTTATATAGCAACCGCAAATTCTTATTTTATGCTATGTTGGTGGTTAAGGAATGGGCTTAGGCGAATCCTCAAAAAGCAGAAGACCCCCACCCACCCAGAAAAGTCAATATGTTTTATTATTCTTTTTCTTTTTTTCATTTTAGAAAAAAGTTATGTTTTACGGCCGATAGAATCAATCGCCATCTTGAATTGTGAAATCTTTATGAAAAAAATCGTTTTTTTTTTTTTGTTTTTGCTTTTTGCTTTTTTTCTAGCGTGGGAATGGCTGTACGACCTTATACAGATATCGTCTGTAACATTGAGAAGTGTCATATAATTTCAAGAGCTGTTTAAAACCACTGAATATATTCTCTGTATTTATTTTGTCGTTACCATAATGGCCAATCCATTGCTTTCTTAATGTTCGTGATTTATGTTCCACTCTGATGAAATCTTCGGTCTGATTTAATCAGGTGCACAGTGGGAAAAAAAGTACAACAGACTTCCTCTTTGAATTTCGATTGAAACTTCAGGCTAAGGCCATCAGCAGTGATCTTAGGAAACTGAAGGAATGATTAAGAGACATATACAGTTAATGTAGGGCAGTTTAGGCTTTGATAAAAAGTCAGAAACCACAGGGAGGCAAATCTGAAATATAGGATGACTGACATACCAGAATGATGTGTAATTTTGGGTGCCAAAAAAGCCCTACGCCAGAAACGAAGACTTTACTCACACAAAGAAAACGATCACACAGTATCCCAGCTGAATCAATAGAATTTAACTGACGCCAGCGTAATCTCACGTGAGAGGGTCTGTTTATGCATGCGCAGTAAAGATACCTTTGCCGGACTGCCAAGGTACATGAATGCCATGCAAACGGTTCTCTTGATACCCAAATTGACTGGATATATTCTAGAAAAACCTTGCATAAATTCTAGAGTGTTTTGTAAAATTATAACTTCAATCAAATTCCTTAAATCGGACAAAATATCCTTTTCAGTAACACTCGTAAAACCCGTTCAAATTTTGATGTTTGGTAAATAAAGTAGATGTTAGTTTTTGAAGTTGGTCAAATTGAGAACTTTTCAATAAATAGTCATATATATATATATATATATATATATATATATATATATGTGTGTGTGTGTGTGTGTGTGTGTGTGTGTGAATGCGAATTGGGATCAAATTCAGATCAAATATGGTTTAGAATCCGACAGAATGATAGAATGATTGGATAATGAACAAATAAGAAACTTTAATCAATCTAACCGGTTTCAATTTTATTAAAGAAAGATATTCTCATATTTTAATTTTGTGCTGTTTGATTTTCATTGGTTAAGGAGGTTTCACATGCATTCGTCTTGTTGAGCAGCTTTAGTAAAAGTAATGGCGTTCTGAACTGAGAGAGAGATGACGCGATCTTTCGAAGATCAAAAATCAAAAATGACCGGATTCCAAACCTGAGAGATGAAAATGTTGCTTTTTTTGCATGTACCATACATTTAGTTTGTCTGTGTACAATTCTGATGATAATGTATATTTTTAAGTGGTTTTTTGTTGTCTTTTAATGACTAGTAGACATTATTTATGTTTGGCGATTGTCTACATGTTGTTTTGTGGATGTATTTACGTAAACACTGGTTGGGGTAGATAAACATACGTTAGATTCTTTAAGAATGGATTTAAGCTTGGTGACGTAATGGTTGAGTTGAGAACGCCAGAACTTTTACTAACGCTACTTAACAATAACGTTTCTTATTTATTCTCCTATCATATATATATATATATGTATGTATATATATATATATGCATATATATATATATGCATATATATATATATATATATATATGTTTATATATATATATATATATGCATATATATATATATATATGCATATATATATGCATATATATATATGCATATATATATATATGCATATATATATATGCATATATATATGCATATATATATATATATGCATATATATATATATATATGCATATATATATATACATATATATATATATATATATATATATATATATATATATATATATGTAGGAATTCTTCTTTTATATATGTTTCATTAAATGTGATGGACAAGGCAAATTTTGTAAATCTTTTATTCAGTTTTTCTATTGTCCTTACACTTTTCTTTAATGAAGACTAAATGTGCATAGAAAATGTCCGTAGAGATTATTGTCCCAAGTGTTTTCTGTTGATTCATTAGCCATTTTCAATAGGTTTGTTATTAGTATATTTTCTTGTTTGTATTCTATGCGGTTTTTTGTTTAGAAGTAATTCATTCCCTACTAACTCTCAACACATTCGGACTGGTTTAAACCAAGTAATGTAGAGATCTGTACTGTTTTATATAAAAATGCTACTATTAACGTTAAACATGTTTAATCCCTACGGAGATGCACCCATGCCCCTTTCCCAAGGGCATTAGTACGAAAATGAACACCAAACAGACTAAACCGGAATTTGAACTCGGATTGCTGATTTCATTTTCCGTGCCGATATCCGTTACACGACCTGAATATCCACGGAGTCGACATTCTAAAATGGGTAACAATTTTAAAAATTATTGATCAGTTCGTTGCTGATGACTTCAGTTTTATAGGCAATATGACTTGAGATGAAACATTGTGTTCATGCTTTTTCAGAGCGTAGGCGATGACTCTCTATCTATTAAATGCATTCTTTAAAAATATAAGGATTTCCAGTTGCCGTCTCCACGATTTGTAATTCCGGGTAAACTTTGTCCCAGACTGGCTGCCACCAAAGACTAATGACAATCTACTCTGCTATTTAACCCATAGATGCAGGGTGAATTTGAACTCGGTTCGCCGATTCCACTTTCTGTGCCAATTACAATTTTTTTTCTTTGTAATTGACTCACATTTTTACCTTTCTTAAAATAAAAAGTGTAATATCACCAAACTGTTGCTTACTTTCGTGTATAATCCTATCGTCATACAAGCTTAATAAGCTCAACGACCAAATATCTTATGCAAATAATTATCCGGACTTAGACATTTAATATTGGCGAGTGGGTGTGTATCTTTGAGGATTTCCTCAAAACGTGGATTCTTTTTCTCACGAAGATGTTAAAGAATCTCTTCCGCCTCCTCTTTTTGCGTGAGTGCTTTTTATATCTAGTTATCATCCGCTTTTTCTCACGTGTGTACATTCCAAGAGGGATTGGGTCAGACAACTGCAGACATTGACATCGAATGAAGGTCTGAATCTGCACCTAGTCTCTAGGTATCTTGTTTTTTCTTAACATATGAGATAAGTCGCATATTGCACCTTTATATCTGACGGTAAAAGCAATAAGCAAAAATTCGATATATTTTACAACTTTTTTCTTGGCGCCCCGACTACAGGAATTTAAGTGTGCTACTCAATTGGCAACCAGGCCTAACCAATTTACTGTTGCAATAGCTAGATAGAACCGTCATTTCTGTGGAATTCAGGATTTCTTGCTTCCTTACAATCTTCGAAAATTTAAATGCAAAGTCAATCGCCATCTTCTGTCTTATCAAAGCCTGTTCTTTTTTGCTTTTTCCTCAATCCTCCACATTTTCAATTTTCTCATTCACTTTTACCGCTCTAACCCATTGCCTTGATAATATATTCCTGGTGGAGCTGATCCTATTGTGTGGCGCCGTTCAGAAATTCCTGAAAACTATGCCCCACCGTTTGATATAAAATTTGTGAGCAAAATTGAGTAGAATAAAATATTCAGAAGCCATCGAGGGTTGTGTTAACAAAGTGTCACAAGTCATCGTAACCGAGGATGTAAGCGTAGTGTCCTTGTTCAAACTGTTGATCTGGCTTAGTGATCTCACAGAAAGTGTAACTAAGGTCTGCTCAGTATAGTGAAACTAACGCAAATGCGCCTGTGAGAAGGATTGTATACCTACCCTTGCAAATCGCCATACTCGGAAACGGGTAACCAACCATACAATAATAAATGCTCTTAATGCTCTCTAACTTTGAAACTTCGAGCTTATATCACATATTCCATTTTTTTTTTTTCATCAACTTTACCATTGTGCATCGAGACTTTTAGTTGCAGTGTTCCCACGCATACATCGTCGATCCTAATGAATAAAAGCTATAACTGAAGAACGAACACGTAGGGGTAAGGAAGGTGAAATTTAGTTCGTAACATTGGTCGAAATTAATCTAAGAGTGGCTCAGAAAACAAGGAGGCTTTGTATAATAAATAAATAATAAAGCGACCACCCCCGTTTTATTCATAGCTGCGTAAAATATCGCATTTTGCCGAGTTCATGATATGTAGGATGGTAGGTATCTACACTTGTTACAAGCGAGACATGGGATCGATTCCATGTGGAGGAAACGCAACGACATTTCAAACGCTGATTTTGTAGGTAGACAGGCCTACCCTCACAGTTATAAAATTCACTATTTTTTATCCATAATGTGTGAAAATTCTTTAAGTGTTTAACAAGAAAAATTTCAAATTGATGTTAAAAATTGCGGTAAAATATTGTTAATTTATTTTAGATGGAATGATCTATTATGACATATCTCTAATTTGTATTAGATGCATTGAATTTATTTTGAATTTTTCTAGTTGAATTGTTTACTTATATTGCATATAATCCATTATTGTATATAATTAGACTACAACAAAATTTGTATTATATATGAATACTACCTTATGAAAATTGAGATCATATATTCGGTGGCTGGCCACGAAACCTTTACACCGGCCCTGCTCACAGGACATATTGGATGGTAGATGGACTGATGGAAAAAGTGCGTAACCTACCTAACGAGCCTGTGTAAATGGACAACAGAACAGGAAGTAGAAGGGATATCGAAACGATAAACCTTAATAAGAACCAAAAAGGAAGTTGCGGAAAGCCATGGTCGTTCAACTCTTGAAGGGACACGGCACGTAGAAGAAGATACTTTAATCCTTATACTTCAGTTGTTTTGACCAGTGCGCCAAATTCTTCCCTGCATTATCCTCGAATATTCACCATATTTGATATTTTTTTTAAATTCTTACTTAATCAAACCCCAGATTCATAAACATTCTCTGTTTGAAAACTGAGCCAATATGGATCGAATTGAAATAATGACAAGGTGCAAAAACTAAGCGTAGTTTACTGTTCCAATGACTTGCTGCTAAGCATTCATCTACCATCCAATGGTTCGCGCTGAGCGTTTCTCTACCATTCCAATGGTTCACTGTAGAGCCCTTGTAGAATATGACACCCACGGATTATATCGGATGCTAAAGAGACAGAAAGAAACAATATGTAAGTTAACGAGCTTGTGTAAATGGATAATGAAACAGAGAATGGAAGGAATATTAATTTTTTTTTTTAATGATGTTCACCTTATAATGCAAGGGCCAAGTGTTACTCGAGGTAGAGAGTTAAAGATAAAATGGTACCAGATTATGCGAGGACTATGACGGTTAATCGTAGGTTAAATTTGTGGCGGTCGGAGAAGCATCTTCTTGGGAATCGGTTCCACACATCAGCACTTCGTGGGAAGAAGCTGCTCGAGTGGAAATTACATGTCACCAATGGAATATTAAGGGAATGAGGGTAATACACTACAATGGGCGTGGCAAAGCGGGTCTTAGCCGTGAAGATTACTACTGGTGGAAATAATGTAGTTCGTTGGAGCACTTTCTATGAAAATACTAATAGAGTAATGAGAGGCTTGCAACATTTCACCTGTGATAAAAGAGGTTGTAGGTTGAAAAATGATTCATCACCCGCAAGTACGCGGAGACGCTTTTGGACACTATCGAGACTGGAAAGCAAAGACTGTCCATATATGGCAACAGTACCCCATTTGGGGCCTGGGTTGGAGCTAGCTCTGATTGTCTTGAAACGTCAAGACACATAGAAGATGAATCATTGGTGCAACATAATCTTCCTAAATCATGTTCTTAAGTAGTCTACTCAGGTGGAAACTTTCATGTAGATATTATGTATAGTACCAAACCCGTTCAGAAATTATCTAAATTGTTAACCGCTTCCTATAATCAATGTTTAAAAGTGATTTTGAGCAAGAGGAGTCTGAGGATATTGCTGAAAAAAAACATCCTTCTTCAACAATTGTGGAATGGTACTACATAATCAAGAAGTGTAACAAATAACACATCATTTGAGGACTACCAACAGCAGCAACAACTAAAATAGATACCATCAGTAACTAGAAGAGAATGTAATGACATAATCAAGATGTTGACATTCCACACGACTTCAAATAAAAGGTTAGGAAGGAAACCGCCATCTGTATTGGAAAGAGTGATAACAGCTACTGGATTTGAGAAACCTCTGTTCTTATAAAAATTGTTTTTAGCTGAAGATTTTATAAATTTCAACCGACTTAATCATTTCACAGAAAGCAAGACAATAAAGCCACTAAGACACAAGGTGTTATTAAGTATGAACAAATATGAGAAAATAAAACATTATTAAGGAATGAGAACAATAAAAATACAGGAATTAAAAAGACAGAAGATAACGATTGACGTTTAAATTTTGAAAAGTTAACTGGAAAGCAAAAAACGGGAAGAGAATTCCACTAACGAGAAAACCGAGGAAAGAAACTGTTAACATAAAACTTACGGCTACATCAACAATTTCTGCTGTAAAATGATGAGACCTGTCTGCCAATCTAGTACGGCGCTTAGTAATTCGTAAAGTCGAGGCACCAAAGAGAAAAGCTCATCAGAATAATTACCATGAAAATGTTTATAGAAAAGGCAAGGGAAGCTATATTACGGCGGTGGGAAAGTGACTGGAGCTGAGATGCCAGGTCAGGACCGATAAAATTGCAGATTCACCTTTGTATTTTATCAAGAATCTTTAAATACATAACAGAAACGTCAGATCAGGTGTGACGGCACCATTCAATGCATTGGTGAATGATCGATTTATAAATGTCTAAGATAGATTCTAGCAAGAAAAACTGTCTAACACGACACAGTGAACCAACTTTTTTAGCAGCAGAGCTAGCAATGGATTAAATATAATCTTTCCACTTCATGTCAACGGAAAACGGTAGACGTAATTTGTAATGGCTGCTCAGTCAATTCATGCCGAATGTTTCCTTATAAGGAAACGCTTAATATTCCTATTGCCTTTACCCTATTTTCGATCAGGTTTTTGTGCCATAATAAACTAAAGTTATCTGGTGTCAAAATAGTTATTTCCAGTGCCAGAGGTCTGTTTTCAAACCCAGCTCGAAGCCCAAATTCGCATGCCGATTCTCTGAAGCACACAATCTTCCTATTCACTCACTTTGGACCTTGTACCCGACAAATCCAAGCTTAGTAAATCTCATAAAACCCCGCACTTCGCTAAACAGACATTGCGGAGTTTGTTATCTTTCCATCGAAGTTGTCTGCCATGGAAAAATATCTGCGAGAAAAGCAGAAATATGAAATGTCATATTAATCTTAGCCTGGTAATGTCTCCCCGCCCCCCGCCAACTACCTTGCTTTGCCACTGCCTAAAATTTACATCAGATTGTCCTCATTTGGCACATTAATATATCTTGACATAACATACGCCATCTTTCGACGAAGAGACAAAGAAGAAAACGTTTCATCTCAAGCCTCTCTCTATATATATATTTCCCTTTCTTTCTTTTTTCTTTTCTTTCTTTTTACCTCTATCTCTTCATTTCGGTCTTTACTGACTGCTGATAAGAAAAAAATCTAAAGAAATATGAGATGGCTTTTATATGTAACAGTGCAAGCGATATAGGAGCCCATGGGAGACAAAAGATGTTCCTTCCAAGTAAATACGACATGAAAGGAGAATTACAAGAACGAAGTTGAAAAAATATTTCTCCAGACGCTGGCGTCAATTTCACATCAATATTATTTTTCGCTTAAGGTTCTCTACGGCGGATCAGAGCGTTGTATCTGTCCGGAGAGATACTACACTTTGATCCTGGGTAGAAAAAGCGTAACAGTTGAAGATGGAAAGAAACAGAATAATAGCATAGATTCTCGGTGAGTTCATGTATCTGGTTTCACTTTCGAAGTGCTGGGATCTGACAGATACTACACTCTGATCCGCCGTAGAAAACCTTAAGAGAAAAATAATATTGATGTGAAATTGACATCAGCATCTGAAGAAATATCTTTTGAACTTCGTTCTTTTAATTCCAAACTGAAACTTTTTCTGATCAAGAATATATGCTATTATATGGCTGATTTATATGTTCGACTGTTATGTTTTTCTGCCGAGGATCAGAGTGTAGAATCTGTTCTCTCCCTGATCTTTTGAAATTTTAATCAATTACAATTTCTGACCACAGATATTCGCTATTATTCTACTTGATTGAAGCAACAGTTGTTAAGATTATCTACCAAGGATCAGAGTGTAGTTTCTGCTTGATTCCTGTCCCTTCTCAAATGTAATCAGTTTCTGACCAACAATCTATGTTCTTACTCTACATGTTTATATCTACAACCGTTACTCTTTCCGACCAAGAAAACGAAACAGGAATAAATTAAGTAAAGCAAAAAGAGATAAAAAGGAAGGAGGAGGAAGGGAAATAAAAGAGACAGGGATGAATGTTAGGAGATAAGCAATATTCAGCAAAAGAGGACGTTGTTGACACTAATATATATATATATATATATATATATATATATATATATATATATATATATATATATATATATATATATATATATTCATTTAGAGTAATTCATCGAGTCTAGAAGAATCCTCTAAAGAATGTAGAAAGCACTGAAGTGCATTATGTAGAATATTCTTCTAAACTAGATGAATTACTATAAATGATTATTCTAATCCATAAAATTTCTATCACTTGTATATTCTCACTTGACCCAGCTAATGCTGTGGGGGACCGGCTAAGAGGAAAGAAAACGTTGCTCTTAGAGCATAAGCTGTTGGGTTTCAAATATTTGGAGGAGTATCACCACGGAATTTGTGAGTAGCGGCCCTATATCGAGTTTAATCAGTTGCCTCTGAGGCTCATTGGTCTAGTGGCATGATGCCTGCCTTGTATCGTAACGGTCAGGTTCCGATTCTCGGTAGTGGGTGTGCACTACTAATGAGTCCCAAATAGGACGAAACTGCCATCCAGTGCTTTCTGCATTCTGTTGAGGATTCATCTAAAATCGATGAATTTCTATAAATAATTATTCTAATTCCCCAAAATTCTATCACACACACAGATATATATATATATATATATATATATATATATATATATATATATATATATATATATATATATATATATGTATATATATATATATATATATATTAAAAAGAGAGAAACCGCAAACGTTTTTGGTTGTAATGTGGATATCTTTTTTTTAAATGTTATGCTTTATTTTCCATAATATTTTAAAATTATGGAAAATAAAGCATAATATTTTTTTTTTAAAATCCACATTACAACTTAAAACGTTTGCTATTTCTCTCTTCTTTTTAATATACACACTTTTCTCTCGTTGGAACTACTGTAACCTCTTCCTTGTGTATATATATATATATATATATATATATATATATATATATATATATATATATATATTTAAACCTTTCATCTGTGTTAACGATATCCTGATCTTAGTAAAAAGCGTTGATGAGATGCATGAACTACAAGAATTCAAGACAAAACCCCTGTCCTTAAATTCACATATAAACTTAATAATAAAATTCCTTTCCTTGGCATATAGATAAGCACCAATAATAATACATTTACTACCTCCCCATACAAAAAAACTACTAGAATAAACTTATCTACTCCTAATTATAAGAGCGAATGTCCTAACTAATACAAAATAGCAATTATAGAAAATTTAATAAACCTTACTCAAGTAACTCATCCACAAAAAGGATTTTCAACACTGAACTAAAGACATTAAACAAACTCTTATTAATAATGCTTTCTTAACTACATTGTTGATGTATAAATAAGGCGATCTATTACAAATTTTAATATAAATCAAATAAAGCAAAATACTTCCTCAAATAACCCCGTACATATTAATCTTTTATATCGTAATCGGATGCAGTCTAGATATAAACAACATGAAAAAATCCTAAGAAAAAACTCATAAATATTAATAAATAACAATACCCCCCGCCTAGATTCCAGTAAAAAATAAGATTAATTATCTACTATACTAAATTTAATAGAGTTAACTTAATCATCGATAATAACTTCTCCCCACCAATTAGCGTATTGCAGAAAACCAACACAATTTAAATGTCACTTGGGAGATTATATCTCCGACAAACGGCTCGGATTGAGGAATCAGAGAGCAGAGTTCGAATTCCAGTCGAATCCATTACATTACCTTACTCTTGGAAATGGTATGAATACTCTTCTTCTCCACCCCCGCCAGCTGTGGGTAAATAACAGATCAGACCGGATTCTATAGCCTTGGATGGCAACTGGAATATCGCAGAGAGAAATGGCAACCTACTGCGGAAAAAGAAATCTGCCTCGCCAGTCATATATCGAGAGATACATGATCGCCTAAGCGTGTATCACGCATGGCACATAACTGATATATTGGTAATTCTGCAAGAGCATTATCAAGACGGCTTACTCTACACATGAATGGTTTATTGTCCATTGCATAACATTTGCAAAAACATTCCTGTCCACATTTAAAAGAATATTAGTCGACAATACCTGCATAATTCACAAAGAAAGTAAAAACTACAAATTCTTGAATTATTAAAATGTTAAAACCAATACTTAAAAAATTATGAATACAGTACAAATGTTCTGAAAGGTTTTATAGTATAAACTTCGTTAGAAATATATATGTTAAAACTAAACAGTTTTTTAAAAACATAGCAAACTATAACCTGCTAAAATTAAGTTACTTCCCTTACACTAAATTTTTACAACATGGAAAATTTTAAAATCTCCGTTGTGACTTTGCGCATGACCGGAACTGTTAACGGTTTAATCACTAAACAGAAATTTATATCGTACAAAAACAATTATTTGTCTTACCCTGAAAATTATATTGGAATATATCTAAAGTACTCGGGGAAAAAAAAATTGAATAAATATAAGTATGGTACCTTTCTTGTTCTCTTTAATCATGAAACAAGAAAGCTTATACGTGATTACGAAAGAATATTGTTGAAGATAAACAAACGTAAAATGTCTAAATTGTTTAATCAGAAAATATGCTGCCATAGTAGATGGAATATATATATATATATATATATATATATATATATATATATATATATATATTAGGATATTACAATGAAAACATTTCAAAATCGCTACACAATTGCAGCCGTGTTTTGATGCGTATAAATGCATCTCGTCAGGCGATTGTATATTACTGGCGAGTGAATGATTTATTTAGATTTAAAAGCAAAATGCATCCTCTTTCCGTTGTATTTTTCTTTTAAATCTAAATAAATCGTTCACTCGCCAGTAATATACAATCGCCCGATGAGATGCATTGATACGCATCGAAACACGACTGCAATTGTGTAGCGATTTTGACATTTTTGGTATAATATCCTAAAATAAAGAATATTGCTCTACTTTATATTGAGCCCTCTTTTAAATTAAATGTTACGAATGTTGGTATTGTACTCTATTCGTTCTCATCTTAACCTGGTTATATATATATATATATATATATATATATATATATATATATATATATATATATATATATATATATAATATAAAAAATCTGTTATACCGAAAAGTTTGAGGCTTCTTTTCTCTTTAATATATATATATATATATATATATATATATATATATATATATATATATATAATAAAACTATAGTTTTAAGCTATGCTATATTTATGGGTGAAAGTGAAAGAGAATATTTAAATTAAAAGTTCACACTGAAATCAACGCTGACATTCAACAGCCTGTTTCATGTTTGAGCTTAAACTTCACGCCATGTTTGTATTGTGTTGGCTCGACTATTTATATATGCAAGTCAATGTGGCATTATGGGTAAGAAGGTCAGGTATTTCCGGTTTATTGTATTATCCTAAACGATTACTGTGTAGCTGCAAATCCGAATCAAAATTGTGGATAAAATATCCAAAGTTCATGCTTTCCTGCTGTTGGAACAATTTGTCCACAATTTATATCTGGATAGGAAATAACTCATTTGAAAACCCACCCGCACACCCAAGCTTACAGAACGTATTTGACCAGGCTCGATGTTGCTTAACTTCGATGATGGAAGAGAACAGGTTTATCAAAGTACCATGACCATAAGCTTGGTTCATATGCTTCATAGTGGCATTATCACCTTGCTTGGGGTTAATTAATATTTTTTTTACTGGAAGGTTCACTCTGCACAAGACCCGAGGGACACTCGAGGTAGAGAGTTACGCTAAGTGTCAGTTTATATGGAGAGGAGGGGAAGACAAAGGTTAACTCTAGATTTGAACAGGCCAAGATTGTAGCGATCGGGCAAATATCCTCTTGGATGTCGGTTCCACAGTGGTTCACGGGAAGAAGCTGTTCGAGTAGAACTGACTTCTCATCGATGGAATACGGAGGAAATGTGGGTGGTTTGCTACAATGTAAGTGGTATGGCGGGCTCTAGCCGTGAAAGTTACAACTGGCGGAACCAAAGAATGTAATTTGACGAGCATTTTCTATGAAAGTAAAGATAGAGCAACGAGAGACTCGCTACATCCCGCCTGTGAGAGCTTGGAGGGTGGAAAATAATTCGTCTCTCACGAGAAATCGGAGACGCTTTTGAACTCTGTCGAGACTGGAAAGTGAGGACCTGGCAGCTCTTGTGAAAATATGACAACATTACTCCATTTTAAGCCTGATATGGATTTTATAAAGATAGAGCATAGTATGAGGGATCAGGTACTTACTACAGCGGCACATGGAAATGATCATTTTGCCTGCATCTTTAGCGATGATCGAATATATATATACTTGAGGTGTGAGTTTGAGGCCCAATATATCTCTCAAGGAACAGTTACTCCTCGTGGAGACATCCGTTCATCGTGACTAGCGGTAGTTTGTAGTCTTTACTAGTTTGGTTTGAGTATATATATATATATATATGTATATATATATATGACTTGAAACGTTATTATGTCGAATATTTCCTATTTAAAATAGACGTCTATTGTCATGACGTCTATCGGCCTGCGCATTTTAGTTAAGAAAATGTGTTTCCCGTGTGTGACTGAGCGGTGGTTCGATCTGGAAAGTGATATAACAGACGATAGAAAATGTGAGCGAAATTTTTTAGGTGTATTGCAATAGTGAAAGATGAAAAACTAAACAAATGATTAAGACGGACATTTTAGATCTGCTTGGTTATTGCGTAAAATTAATGAACGCCAATAGGAAAAAAGGCACGACAAAAATCTCAAAATGATGGTAAGAAAGAAAGAAAACTATTTTAAGTAAATGGAGAAATAAGGAAAGAAAGAAAAATGAAAGAAAGAAAGAAAATTGTGGAAAGAAAAATAATATAAGAAAAAGAAAAAGTAAGAGAGTATTTTGAGAAAATGAATAAAGAAAGAAACGAACAGGGAAAAATTCTGGAAAGAAATAAAAAAAGAAAAATATTGTAAGAAAATGAAGAAAAAATGAAGAAAACTACTTTAAGAAAAGAAAGAAAGAAAGAAAGAAAGAAAGAAAGAAAGAAAGAACAGGGAAAATTATGGAAATATGGAAAGAAAGAAAAATAGTGCAAGAAACAAAGAAACAAACAAACGAACGAACTGGGAAAAATACGGAAAAAAGAAACATATTGTTAGAAAGAAAGAAAGAAAGAAAGAAAAAAGAAAGAAAGAACAGGGAAAATTATGGAAAGAAAGAACAATATTGCAAAAAAGAAAGAAAGAAAGAAAGAAAGAAAGAAAGAAAGAAAGAAACAAACAAACAAACAAACAAACAAACAAACAAACGAACGAACGAACGAACGAACGAACAGGGGAAAATACGGGGAAAAAAGAAACATATTGCTAGAAAGAAAGAAAGAAAGAAAGAAAGAAAGAAAGAAAGAAAGAAAGAAAATTACGGTGAGAAAAATGGCGAAACAAAGAATCCTGACATAGCACTGATAAGCCTTGACTCCATCGGTATTTTTCCAAGTGAGTAAGCAAGTAGTTCCATTATCCCTGGTTGCCTCCTAATCTGCTATGCACGTTCAACGGAATGCTGAACTGGAAAATGTTTTTCTCCGTCGCAAAACTGAACGATTAAGCCGATCAGGCGCCCGAGTCATTTTCTATTGGAATGACGTCTACAGAAGTGACATAAACTATACACGAGATCTTGATGCGTTGAAAGAAAGATGGGGCGGGAAAGACATGAAACTTTCGGTGAAGATTTCCTCTTCCACGTGTCAAACGAAAAAGATTGAGTTATTATATTTAGTATAAAACAACACAATTCAAAGCATGCCGAATCAGACAGTGGTATCTCCAATAAAAGGGCTACGCAGGTTCGAACCCTGCCGAAGGACAGATTTTCTTTATTAAAGACACGAAACCCCAGGCCAATAAATGTCATTTATTTTTCTTCTTCAGTGTATCATCTCCATTAAGGACTTTGCGATCATGGATCGACTCAGATTTCTATCCTTTGTAGCTCAGTAAATTTTATGTTTTTACTATCTCTCCTAATCCTTGTTCTGCCAAGCATTTTCACAAGCTCCATTATGCACTGTTTTCATCTCTCTTTCATTATGTCCTTGTGAGTGCGAAATTATCTAAACCGACTTTCCTTAATAAATTTCCTAGAAAATTAAACTGTCATTTTCTGAAAAACTTCGTCATTGCTCACATGTCGAGACCATGATATTCCCAGAATCCCTCTGTAGAACCAATATTTTTGTTGCTTCAAGTCTTTCCTTCATCTTTGAAGAGATCGTGCAGCATTGACTGCCATATAGAAGAGTCGATATTACATAAGAGTTCAGCAATCTTTTCTTTCTTTCTGACGAAATGTTCCGCTTTCACGCCTCCCTGTGTTCTAGACGTCAATTACAGTGTTAAAAAGATGTTTCCTCAACGATGCCTCTACATATCCAATAGGTATACCGTTTATAGCAATTGAAAGCAATTCAAACACCAATTTGATTCTTATATGGCAGATATTATGAGCCATTATGTAAGCCTTACATTCTATTCAAGCGTACTGGGTATGACGATAAATTACATCCGGCAACAAGGCCTCTGATCAGGGTTTTTTCAGGAGCGTGGACCTACCTCTTGTTGCTGCTGTTCTCTGGTTCACCCTGTTCTTGGGCGGTAGCACCTGTTAGGGCCCTATCTATGAGCAAATAGTTAACACTGGAGTCAAAACACTATGAAATTGTAAAAATAGGGGCATTTTTTTTCGAAAAAATATTGCCAGCAATACATTTTTGAAAAAATATAACCAGCAATGAAAATCTTGTCGACATTAAATAACCCATTGAGGTTGGTATGCTGCAAAAGAAAACAAACTATACCAAATTATTCACTTCAATGATTACATGTATATTAACACAAGCTTATATAAAAATACATAGATGATTTTAGTATAGGAATTAATTACAATCATTTATTAAAGAAATAGTCAAAACTTTCATTCAGTTGAATAATTACATATATACATATAAAGTGACACATTATATACTAAAAGCATTTATAGAGACTCATTGGAAATTATTTTGCCATACGAATGCATTATAATCATTTATTAGACATATACTTCAGAACTTTCATTTATTCGAATGATTGTATGTATATTGACATAACAATAATAAATGAAATATAGAAATGCGTTGGAAAGGATTTTATTCTAGGAATGCATTACAAGACAAAGAAAAGATTGTTCGACGAGGTTGTAATATTTAAGCTCTTTTATATATCAGCGAATATTCGACAATTTCCTTACAGATGAAAAAGCGACTTGAAATGACAGAGATATGGTCCACATAAAGTGAATCTCTTGGACAGAACATGTGAGAAATGAGTAAGTTTAAGGAGAAAACAACAAAGAAATGGATGTGAGCAATCAGAAAGAGACAGTAAAAAATATTTGGGACGCATCGTAAGGAAAGAAAGCTTGAAGAATTTAACACTCACATGATATACTGAAGGAAGCGAAGCTGTGGGTACCAGCGAGTACAAGTTAGTTTATAACAGAACAATGGCTATAAAATCAAAGAGAGATTTGTAAAGCCTAAGTGATATTTTAGTATAGTTTACTCAAAACAAGTCCCTAGATACACTCAAGGTAGATTTAGTTATTTTAACACCTCAATCAGATATTTAATGCCGAAAAGACTTTTATCATAGGTTCGTATGAATAGAATATGTATTCTTTGTAAGAAATTAGTCTATAAATCAGATTTCCTTGATGTATTTTTGCAAAGAGGGTTTTTGACTTGAGTCAGAACTATGCAGGTAATTTTTTTTCAAATGGTAATAATTTTTAATATATTGTTGGTAATATTTTTTCTTTTCAAAAATGTGTTACTGGTATTTTTACTATAAAAATCTATTTTTATACTTCAGTGTGATTTGACCCCAGTTTGTGGATTAACTATTTGCTCATAGTTGGGAACCTAACAAGTGCTATCACCCTCGGGGCAAGGTGGACCTGGTAACAACAACAATTAAGAAGTGGTTCCACGCTCCTTAAAATCTCCCGATCATAGGCCCTGCATACTTGATACGTGTCTGGATAAGAGAGTGTGATACCGTGTCATCCAGCTTTCTAATAGGGGGTATCTCGAAGTGATGTAATGGTTAATAAGCTTGTTTCGCTAGAACAATTTCGACTGAATAGTGAATTCGATCCTCACTGGGTGCCGCATACTTTCAGCCGTGTTTGATTGTACTCCACCATTCGTCCGTACATTGAATACTCTTGCTATATCTGGTCTTGTGCTCCTACTGTACATCTCGAGGTTCTTGACAAAAGAAACATCTGCAAAGTAATCGATCCTCACTTGGCGTCTCGACTTCAGTCACTTTCCCACCGACGTAACGTGCCTTCCCTCTGTCTTTTCTACAAATATTTTCATGGCAACTGCTCTGGCAAGCTTTTTCCCTTGTACCCCGACTACATGAATTTAAGAGTGTTACTAGACTGGCATCTAGATTGCATCTGTTTACTGTTGAAATAGTTAAATGTAACTGTCACTTCTGTTTCTTTTCTCGGACTTCTCGCCTGTAGAACTCCCTTCCATTTCCTTGCTTCCCTGATTATTACAATCTTCAAAAATTGAAATGCAACGTCAATTCTCTCACACTGCTTGTAAACCCTCCTCCCTCTGCGTACTAGTGGCTTTCTTGCTTTGCTTGGTATGAAAGGATTAAAAAAATAAAATAAAATATGGACGAATGGCAAATTTTAGATGAAATGTTTTTAACCGGTTTGCCTCAACTCGAAGATGAATCTAGGATGTATAACGCTCCAGGATAATTTGCAAGGTAAGTTTATAATTAAAACTGTTATTTACATCGAAATTTCAGAAGGAGCCCTGTATAAATGATAAGCGATTTAATTTTAGGTGATTACAATCATTAAAACTATCCATCAATTACAAGATGACAGAAAGTATGGTCATCAACAAGAGAAAAAGCCGAAGATACGAGTTACAAACTGGAGCTATGAATATCAAACAGGTGCAGAAGTTCAAATATTTGGAAGCGTTTTAGCAGAGGATGGAAAATGTGACCCCAAAATCCGAAGCACGCATTGGACTAGCAAGAGAATCATTCCAAAAAGAAAAGACAAAGAAACGAAGATGGATTTGCTGTGTGATATCTGCATCCACTTATATGGCAGCGAATGCTGGACAATCTCCCCACGGACGAAGAGAAAACTAGAAGCAATAGAAATGTGGTTCCACAGAAGGATACTGAGAATCTTATGAACGGATCGAGTAAAAACACCAAAGAAGTTTTAAAGGAAACGGCTATAGAAAGAACACATATTTCAAGATCAGGGAAAAAACAGGTGAAATTCCTTGAGGAAGTAGGATTTGGAAAGCTTAACCCTCACAGTATTGAGGGCCAAAGAGATAAGAGAGGGCAGTAAGCTACTTAATCGAAAAGCTTGTGTGAATGGATGGTGGGGGCTTAGCAAAGGGAAAAGAACTGCTAAGAGTTACGTGAGATAGGAATTTGGGGAGTGCCATGAACGCCCATGTCCTGAAAGAATCCGACAAGAAGAAGAAGAAGAAGAAGAAGAAGAAGAAGAAGAAGAAGAAATTCTAGAAACAACATAGTTGTTGAAAAGAATTCAATAAATCTCAATATAATATTTATTGCAACTATTTCAAAATGAATAAGACATTTAATCAAACCTAAACAAAATAATAATGATTAAATCAAAACATACAAAATAAATTGCGAAAAGCATCCAATGAAATCCGTTATTGATATATTTGATCGATTTATTTTTTACGGCTTATCAACCCTTTGCAGGTGATTTAAAGCCAGAAATAATTTTGGATTGTAAGATAATAATGATTTACTGATACAAGTTCTACGAATTAACGCATAATTAGGAGTTAAGAGAGGTGGATTTATATCTTTCCCAAGGGTATTTGCGCCTAAAAAAAATATAACGAATCCGACTGGAATTAGAACTCGGATGTCCGATTCCGAGCCATTATCCCTTACACTATCCACACATCCAAGATCACAATATCTGGTATTCCCAAGCGGTCACCCATCTAGTTACTGAACACTTTCGACGTTTCTTAACTTCGGTAACCGTATGGAAAACGGTGTTTTAATGTGATATAGCCGTAAGCCTACATTGTTCAGACAGAAATTTAACTAAATTATTATATGAACACAAGATGTGCATTTTAAAAAAGAATACCTTCAGTTAATAGCCTTTCTCCATTATAGGTCGGTCTATAATTTCGATTTAATGCTGTTCTGCTTAAAAGAGAAAGAGATTTATTGAAGCTAAAAGGTGGTGAAAATGCTCACATTTCGGAATCATCTTCGGTCAATTTACGTTCTGGATCATACAACATACTCTCCTTCCTCATAGAAAATGATTATTTATCAAATCTGGGTTAATTCAAGATAATAATATTTGCCAAAGAAATTTCCTAACAATAAAAATAATAGTGATCAATAGGCAAATTAGTTCGGCTAAGATTAAACTTTAAATGCATCCGATGCCAACAGAATTTTGAACGTTTAGAACTGGTACATGTTTCAATATTTGTATATAGGTTTGGTTTTGTTACTTTGTTTGAATCTGTTTCCGATCGAACACGACACGACAGTTTTCCGGCTTGTCATTTACTTACTGTGATTTGTATGTTTTACATTATATTTTCACACACACACACACACACACACACACACACACACACACACACACACATATATATATATATATATATATATATATATATATATATATATATATATATATATATATATATATATATATATATACCTCGGCTCAGGTATAAAGATAAAATGAAAAGCAAACATCTCTTGCGTCAACATTCATTCAAGAACATTGAAGAGGCAGCTATGAAGAGATCAAAGTATCGTTCCAGCTGGCATTCAGGAATAATGTACCATCAAGAAGTAAGCATCAGTCCACTGCGTGAAAACAAAATTAGACGGCTAACAGTGTTCCTGCTGCACTTGGATACAATACATTCTTCTGTATTGTTTGTGGTCTTTTGTGCAATTCTCGAGCCGGTCTCAAAAGTTATGCCCGTCATAGACATGCAGATAATTAGTTCGTGGTCGTTGGAACCTTATACGTCGAACACGATGGAAGAGTCCTCACTCACACACACGCACACGCACACATATATATATATATATATATATATATATATATATATATATATATATATATATATATATCCGATACAATGAGAACGAAAGAAATATATAAATTCTAACGTTCACAACATTAATCCAAAAGAGGTCTCGATACCGATAGTAGAGCGATAATTATTTATTATAATTTTATCATATAGACAAAAACAGTTTACTCACTAAAAAGATGCAACTTCGTTTCGCTGCATTTCAACAGCACCTCGACGAGTGAGAACCGAAAATGGTTATGAACCAATGTGAAACGTAATTTCCTTTTATTTTTGACCGTGGTTATCAGCAAGGAATCTTCCCAGACTAGCCAGCATTCAACACCCTATCCATCGTTCACCAAACTGTTATCAAGAAACGCTCTTGTTTCACTCCGTCGCCTTTTTGCTTTATGTATATATTGTTTATCAAACAAATGGTCCAGGTTGTTTTTCCGAGTTCTTTTATTAACTTAAATTTTTAATAATCGCTACAAACTTTTTATTGGATTCAAATCTGGACACTCTGGTGGCCATTGGAGTGCACTGACATTGCATGATATTGCCACCATCAAATTTCACCATTGTGATTGTGTTCTTCGGAGCAAAAGCTGTGGCGTCTTTTCCTTGAATTACGCCGAAATAGTTCAATTTTCGCTTCATCTGTCAATAAAACACTTTCCCAAAATGATTCAGGTTTATTCTTATGCTCACGAACAAATTTTAACCGGGTATCCATATGTTTCTTCAATTATAGTTGATTTTTCTTGAAGAACGCCATCTTAGTTGACTTCTATGATGTCCATTGCTTATTGTTCGCTTCATAACAATAGTACATGATGTTTTTAATTATTGTGTATGATTTCTGTGTAAAGATAACCTTATATAAAAAAATGAATTGCAAAATGTTCTAGATTGTTCCGGTAAGATAATTGGAAGAATCTCGCAAAATCTTACGAAGAATTACGTAAATGAAGGTAATTTAAATCTTTTGATATTAAAGACATATTTGTACGAAGACTTTTTTCGCTTCGAAATTTTATAAATAACACATAATTTCATTTATAACAAAGTTTTTAACTGTTTTTGCATATTGCAACATGATGCAATCCTGCAGAAATATTGGATGGATTGTAAGTTTTTCATAAGTTATAATTATGTTAATCAATATATATATATATATATATATATATATAATTGTTTATTTGGGAAGCAATACAACTTTCAGTAATGATGACCAACAAGGCACTGCGACTAAGCGTTTTTATTTAATTTAATGTATTTTTAAAAATGCTTTCTTTTCTGGAGATAAAGTGTGCAAAACCTCGCCAACTGTTCAACTTATCCGATGGTTTCCCGCTGTTCTATTAGACATTATAAAGGATTTTTTGTTTTTGTTTGTTTAACTGAATGTGTATATTTTTATATGTTTCTAGAGTGATGGAATTTCTTTTTTTTTTCCAGTCAGCACATTATGGCCTTGTTCATAGTTCATGTTATTGAATGTTGGCGTTTTCTTATTTTATTATTAGGGCATCCATTATTTTTTGTCTTTTTTTTACATGTGTATGAAACTATTTTACTTGTATTTTCTACAAATATGTTGTGGATGGAGTTTGATAGGTTTGCGCGAGTTCAAATGAGTCCTAATTGGGCTATGGCTAGAATTACCCGCGCCTTTCAGTGTGTCGCACATTTTTTGTAAGAAAATGATGATTGATTTTAAATCATTGTTATAATTTGTGGAGAAAATGATGCATTTCAATATTACTCACTGATCTTGCCAATGTGACCTCCATTTTCTGGCTTTCTCCTTCTATATTTTAGACAGGAGTCATTCCCTTGTTCAAAATTAAATTTATTTTACATCAAAGGTAAAAAATTATAGTGGGATGTGCACGCCCCCCGCCCCCTCGCACAACCCGAGGACTCCCCCCCTTGATAAAAGTTAAATATACTTATCGAAGTACCCTATGAGTCATTCCCTTGTTTAAATTTAAATTTAATTTATATTTAAAGGAAAAAAATTCAGTTGGGTGTTTGGACCTCCCGGAGATCCCCTTTGATCAAATCAAAATGAAATATACTTATCCAAGTACCCTGGTTAATGTAGTTTCAGGATATTTATGGTTGTTGTTGTCTCCAAAATCCTAGAATTATTTCGATAACAAACAGACAGAGAGAGGCTACAACTATATATATATTCATCTATGTGTAAAGATGTTCTACCCCCACCACCACCACCACCATATTAATTCTGTTATTTACCATTTCAAATGTAGTTGTGGATGCGACTACATAAGTAGAACGACGCAGCGTTTTGACGTTAGAATTAAACAGCACGTACCTGCCATAATACTGAATAAAAAATTTTCGTTGGGCGATACCATTCGTAACAAGTATGTGTCTTCGATTGCGGGTCATTTTATAAAGAATCCACTTGTGCGATGGATTTCAGTGTGAACTGGTTTTCCGTTTTGGCCAGAGCACACTCATTATTCCATCTTAAGGTGTTGGAGACGCTGTACATCAGGTCCAGGCGACCTGCACTTTGTAAACAAAGAGATTGTTTGCTTGGACTTGCTGTGCTGCGCTTCTAGCATCTTTGTTGGTATAACTTTTATAATTATATTTTTTTCTCCCTGTCCATTCATTCACGTCATCCATGACAGATTTTCTTTTTTTCTCTCTCTCTCTCTCTCTTCATAATTTGTGTTCCCCGTTAACAGTTCTGATGAGAGGGGACGAAACCGGTCGACTGGTGTGTGTGTTTTTTTTTTATTTTAAATCTATCATGGTCTATAATATAAAATTTCTTGCTTTTTATACCATAATATATATATATATATATATATATATATATATGTATATATATATAG
The DNA here is from genome assembly GCA_963932145.1 of Acanthosepion lycidas. Lineage (NCBI taxonomy): Eukaryota > Metazoa > Mollusca > Cephalopoda > Sepiida > Sepiidae > Acanthosepion > Acanthosepion lycidas. The sequence goes on from OZ010586.1 coordinate 2,012,083, forward strand.
TATAAAATAACAATTGAAAAAATGTGTAAGCCTTTTTCTGGTTAATGTAAATTTCCTTTACACTAAGAGATTTTTTTCTTAGTATAAAAGAAATTTACATTAACCAGAAAAAGGCTTAAACAGAAGCGTCTATTTTTTTTAAATTTGAATTTTGTAAAGAAATTATAACAACAAAGTCATATATATATAAAAGTAAACATAGAAGTCAACACTTCGTTTTGACTTCTATGTTCACTTTTATATTTACACATGCTCTATCTCTGATATTGAGCACTTTATCCCATAAATATAGCACATCTTAAGACTATATTTCTTCATATATATATATATATATATATATATATATATATATATATATATATATATATTGAGAGAGAGATACATGTTGTATAGGCTTAGATAGATAGATAGATAGATAGATAGATAGATAGATAGATAGATAGATAGATGATTTTGCTTACAGTAAATGATCATATCTACTTTTGAAGTCTTCATATCTGGAGCTACCCTGGACGTCTATAATTTCATCATTCTCCTGTTACTTAGTTTTCAAACTACCCAACATTATGTTTTTCCTTTTCTTAAACTGCCATATTTCAACGGTTCAGCCAGACCGCATCGATGATGAATGGAAGCCTTTCGTTTGTGGGACAACCCGACATCTTTCTTTTCAAAGGTGTAAGATGAAAGAAGAGATTGTCAGACATCGAGCCTTCCTTTGCTGACGAATATGGCTTGTCGTCGCGGAGTCTGTTGTTCATTCATTATCTTCTTGCCTTCCAGGTGCAAGCCATCTTCACACATCCATCCTTTTTTTCCTGAAGATTCGCATAGACAAGTTGGATGCAGAATAAATAAAGTGCAGCTGCTTTAGTTTTTGTTTTTTTTTTACTTAAAATAGATGAGAAGCAAGCTAAACTCAAAGTATATGAAACTTATATCAGTAAATAAATGTTTTTCAAGAAGTATATTAAACTTTAAAATGCGTATTAAAATTTAGAAATGTTTCAAAATATAAAAAATCTTGATGATTTCTTTTTAATATACTAAACTTAAAAATGATTAAAGTATAGTAAGCATACTGCTTTATATACAAACTAATAAAGCGTAGTAATTGTTAGTCTGAAGATCGCACGAAAAATGCGAAACAGTGTGTCAGTATACAGTCTATAAGGTGTGTATATATATATATATATATATATATATATATATATATATATATATATATATATAACCGAATCGGTAAATAAAGGAAGGTATACGAGCGACCGATCGTATACAAATACATATAAATACTCTATAGTGTAAAAAAAACAGTGCACAATATTAAGTAACAGAGCTATTTAATAAATATATTAAGAAATATTCATAATATCTTACATTCATTTCACAACTCTGAGTTTCATGCCGAAGCAATTTTCAAATGCTGGAATTATTTATTTTTATTTATATTTTAGGTTAACACCATTTTTTATTTTTCATTTTCTGGTTCACACAAGATATTGATGGGGCGGAATATCATTGGAGTTAAAATATTTAAATGAATTTTAGTTTAATTTTGAATTTGAATTTAAGCTCAGGTTAACATTTACAATTTAAAATTTAAAATAAGGTTGGAAATAAGAAATATAAATTCTAAATTAGCGAGACGCTGTTTTTGAAAATGTAAGTAAAAAAAGGATTGTTGAGAAATCGGGCGGGGGATTCTATTTTTCCCAAAATCAAGAAGTGTAATTGACAATAATATTACTAAATTAACTAAAACTAATAATATCAAGAACGAAATATAGAGTGATAAAAATGAAATAATATAATATGAAACAAAATAAAATTAAATACTGCTACTACTATTAATAATAATAAAAATTCATATCAATGGAAAGAAAATGATTTAAAATAAAATAAGAGATATTGGAACATATAAATATGTAAATAAACAGGTTAAAATGTTTAAATGAATAGTAGTTGCTTTTGAATTTGAAGTTCGACCCAGGTCAACATTATATATATATATATATATATATATATATATATATATATATATATATATATATATATATATAGTTTATGAAAAATTAGGTAATCCGTATGGGTAAACCTAAGGAGGATAAAATCCAGCGAGCTCAATGTAAATCCAGAGCAAATAATTTAAATAAAAACAGACCACTTTAAGGTTCCATGTAATAAATTATTTCACCACAGCCCTTTTAAAAGGACTGCGGATCATCAGACTTTACTTCCAAACAAAAAATGAAAAGAAAATTTACACATTTTTGACGGGCCGTATTAAACATATGTAAATTAACGAAGTGAGGAAATGAGGGGGGAGAGAGAAGACATGAGTGATTTAGCAGATATTGACACATTTAAACGGTTAACTTAACGGAAGTTATATATTGAAATCGAAGGGGTAGAGAAGAAAAAAAACATAGAGAGAAAAAAGAGAGAAGGAAGTTAAGAGAGAAGAGAAGTGATGTCACTAATTTTCTTTGTAAAAAAAGCTAGAAACAGACGCTGTTATTTTGCTTTACCTAGAAATTATTATTTTGGGTGTTCATAACAATTATAATGTTTGATATAAATTTGAATGTCTCTAGACTGTCTACAAATAATTTAATTTGATGTTTGTTAGTGATTTAAATTTTCTTTAAAATTTTGTGGATTTTCTATGAAATAGTCGATTAGAAAAATATTCATAGAAAGTACAACATTTTATTTTAAAATATAAGTTTACTTCTAGTAATCTTTTTTTAAACCCTTAAAATTCTTTTTATTGATTATTAGGTTGATATTTCTATCCGTTTGAATTTTGTTCATGAATTTAATACATATATATATATATATATATATATATATATATATATATATATATATATATATATGAATGATAAAATATATATAGTTTTAAGTTATGCTATATTTATGGGTTAAAGTGCTCAATATCGGGGATAAAGCTTATATAAATATAAAAGTGGACATTGAAGTCAGCACTCAGGAGCGACAGAATGTTTCATACTTATACGCAATCGTCAGACCATCTGCGTAGTGTTTTTGATCGACTGTTTATATTTACAGGCCAGTGATTGCATTGTGTAGAGTTTATTGGATGATTCTAACGGTTATATTGCTGGTTGGTAACGGTTATGTTTCGAATTATTCTAGAGGCTATTAAGTGCAAATAATCGTTGCGTTTACCATAAAACAGACTGTTACATTTTGGGTGTTGACTTTAATGCGCACTCTTATATATATATATATATATATATGTGTGTGTGTGTGTGTGTGTGTGTGTGTAGGAAAGAGAGAGTGTGTGTGTGCGTCTGTATGTGCGTGTGCGTGTGTGTGTGTGTGTGTGTGTGTTTAAATTAGGATATATCCCGACAAAGTTTTAAATTTGACAAAGGGAAACATTTCACGAAATAGATTTGATTGAATATCAATTTAATCAAGGCAAAGTTACACGCGAACAAAATTTTTATTGGATGAGTTGATGTTCTTTGCACTTAATGCAAAACATCAGCTCATGTTACGAGGTTTATGTAGAGTGCTTGACAGTTTTCGACATTTGGCTTCACACAAAAAATTGCAAAAAACTGAAAATATCAGGTATTTTACTATTTAAAATAAAAACTTGAATAAAGTCTTCATTTTTTATCCGATTTTCTTCAAACATGTCGCAAAAAATTGCCATCAAAAATTGCCATCATACAAGAAATTAGATAGTGTGGTTTTAGTCCGGCTCGCTTCCCCGCGTATTACGAAAAACCACGAAAATCTGTTTAAAAGGCTTTTCAAATTTGCCGTGTGTAATTTACACACGACGCACAAATTGTCTTGTGTGAATGTTTGGTTTAGATTATTTCAGTTAAGTGGAGTAAATCTGCGATAAACTATACCCAAAATTGTTTTCTGTCATTTAGCCAATAGTTTCTTCATATGATTCCATCACAAATTGGCATTTGAACAAAGATTGTTAGAGAAGCATTATTGAAAAGTTAAAAGGGAAAAATTGCCAAAGAACCTCTTATTAACCCCAGCTTTACAGTAAACGTGCGAAGATGGAAGGGGCGTTCATGCGTTTGCACTTGCAGTTGAATCAAGCTCTAATGCCTCATCCCTGTTTTTGTTTGATTATTAGATTTGAGAACAGTACCATACTATTTGAAAGTTATTACGGTCATAGGAAATTTATTGAATATCTAAAACATTGAAACAATTTAACCCCGAGTAACGACCACACAAGAATGTTTTATCGATGGAATTCCTCTATTAAAAACAATCAAACACTTGCGACGGACATAACGTAAAAAAGATGAGGGGGGCGGAGCTTAGTATACCAATGGATGATGCATATATATATATTACTTCAAATGTTATTTTTAGTGGATACTCGTATTTGAATAAACGCTTTGTTCATTTCAAACACGATTTATTTCGTTTATCGGCCTGAATACTCAAGAAAATGTGGCCCCCGGAAGGATTCGAACCTGTATCCCTCTTTGCAGGAGCAACAAGGTTCTTACAATGGAAATTTCTGGGACACATCATGAGGAAAGAAGGCTTGAAAAATGTGATACTCACAGGACAGTTTGAAGGCAAGAGGGACAGAGGAAAACAACGCATAATATATTTAGTGAGTTTCAGTTAATGGATGGCGGAACAAAGTTTAAGAGAGATAACAAAAACTAAATTTGTTAAGAGTTACAAAAGTCAGGAAATTGTGGAGAGCCATGATCACTAACGTCCTGAATAGCACTGAAAATTAAGTTTACTAAACTTATACTTAAATATTTGTATGTGTGGGAAGAATGTTTGAACGTCGAAATTGACTAGATCGTATCTAAAATTATCTCTCATTGATTGATTTGTTTTCTACGGTTTATCAACCCACTGCAGATTATGATAGAAGCCTTACTAATTAACTCATAGCTGAGGGAGAAGGGGTGGATTCATACCTTTCCAAAGGATATTTGCGCTTAAGTAAATATAACGAAAGCAACTGGTATTTGTATTCTGCTCTCAGATTAACAATTCCGAGCCATTAATTTTACAGCATCTGGTTTTCCCCAAGTGGTCGCCCATCTATGTACTGACCATGATCGACATCGCTTAACTTCGGTGAACGTACGGAAACCGGCATTTCAGCTTGATGCGGCCGTAAACTGCGAAATTGTCTTTGAAATTCAGCAACAGAAATGTTTTTGATTATGTGTAACCCATAAAAAAACAAACATTATCAAAAATAAAATGTTTAATATTTAATAAAAAATTAAATAAATTCGGTGTTTTTTTTTTGTTTGTTTTTTTTTTTTTTTGTTTAACTAAAACCCTTAAATGTATCTTATCCTATTCTAACTGAATTACTGTCATATTGTGTGACGTTTAAATAATTTTTAGAGATTATCTTGGTAACTTCGACGTTGTGTAATGGTTTGCAAGCTTATCTTGCTAGTTCAATTACGGCTGAGTAGTGGGTTCGTTACTTACTTGGTGCTCCATACATATGACCTTGTGCCGCATCTAAGCTTAATAAATCGCTGCACATTCAGACAAAATCAATGCAACTGTTTCGAAAAGATAATGTACTGACTTCATTATCTTCTTGCAATTGTTATTGCTTCCCTGTGAGCGAAATCTTGGATATTTCAACATACAAAAAAGTATATAATCATAAATAAATGGCTGTTAACGCAAGATACGCGATAAACATTCATTAGCAACAGAAGTATCCCCCCCTCCTACGGGAGGTACGGATTGAGGAATCGGAGAGTCGAGTTCGAATTCCAGTCGAGTTTATTACATTCACTTACGGTCTAATACCCCCTTCCCACCACCGCAGTGATGACTAAATAGTTGGACAGATTGAACGCTTGAGAAACTAACTTTGAACTGCTCGAATTGCACTATCCTCAAATGTGCATACATGGGGCTGGGGACTGCTTGTGAATCCAAATTCTTAGTGAAATTCCTATTATGAATTTGCCCGTCATTCGGGATGCGACAGATTCACTTGACGGAGCCGGTTCAAGCGATCCCCGGTGAATGTCACAAATACATGTGGTCAGTCCCATGGCCAGATGTTGTCATTGGGTCGCTGCGCAGTTGAGCAGTTCCCTTCACATATCCAGGTTGAAAGATGGAGAGTTTTTTATTCATGTTTAACGTCTCTCGGACAAGTAGACCTGGCGGATTCCATCCCTCTCAATGTTAAACCACAATCGAGATGCACCAATGTGAAGGTTCGTCTTAGTCACGGACACATTGATTAAATTGGAGGAACCGTCCTGGCCGCTGAATTCAGTCTCAGATGTCCTCAGCCTAGTTATTACATGACTTCACGCAGCAATGAGTGCATACATAGCTATGGAGCCCAGTCTATCTTATTATGCTCAAAGATCATCGACTATTCAAAAATGTCCATCAGCCTTTTTACAGGTCTTTGTTTTATCTTGCTTATTTTCTAATCACCCTCTTCACCAGAAAAGTTCAGTGGGCGAACAGGTTTAATCACCAATGACCGGACGACACGTAGTACTTGGTTACTGGGTAACAGTAGCACTCGTAGAATGACATGACATTAATTGGCTGAAAACTGACAGTTTTGTTGGTAAGTTCTTGCTGACTCTCACAAATATTGAGAGTATCAGCAAGAAATTGGCCTGTTCAGAACTGGCTTAACGGATTTGTTACAAGGGAATGGTAATTAGGACATATATAAATCTACTCTATGTAAAAAAAATATATGTATCCTTTGGGACATTATATCTCGAACGCTAACAATCCACAAACAACATTAAATTCTTACATTAGCCACACATTCACTACACTCTCTCGTTGCTTTGACTTGTCATTTGTCAAAATTTAGTGCAATTCGCGTCTATATAGATCAACGTATAACAAATCAACAAAATAATCTTAACATAAAACAAATTTTAGTAGATAACAGCAAAGTATTATAGAGGACAGACAGTGTAAAGAAAGACTTGAAATTCAAAGACTGTTGTAAAAAAAGAGAATCAGCTAACATTAAATAAGATAACTTTCTCCATAAGGGATTGTATATTGAAATGTGGTATATATATATATATATATATATATATATATATATATATATATATATATATACACACACACACATATATATATACACACACACACACATATATATATTATGACTAATATTATTAGCAATATTAAGATCTTTTGTTATATTTTAGTTCCTTTTTTTCTTTTTTATATCGTTTTTCTTTTTATTTTCAATATGTGGTAAGAACAGAAATAAAGAATAAACCGCAGTATAATTGATTTTCTTTTTCATTTCCTAATCATGTTGCTTATTTAATGAGTCATGAATTTCAGATAATATATACGGAACTTGACAGATAAATAGAAATTTATATCGACGCTGCTAGAGAAAAAAAACAATATTTAGAAATTTCTAGCAAAAAAGAATATATATCTGAAATTTGCTAGATAAATAGAAACGTACATGGAGTTTGATACTGGAAAATATCTTACCATTGCAAAAGAAATAAAAAATGTTTAGAAATTTCCAGAAAAATAGAAATGTGATTTAATAAGCAAAGCTTAGTTGTGACATAAAGTCGAAAGTATGGAGCACCCAGAGATAACTCACTATTCAGTCGTAATTGCACGAGCTAGACATCGTGCTCTTTTTCTCAGTATCTGTCTATATTTCTGAGAGGAGATATGAACACTATTTTCATTATTCGGACTATAGTCCGAATCTTTGTCGCCATATTTATTACAACGTGTCGACCGTTGTACACTCCGGCCTTCTGTAGTTGGAATGTTTAATAGATGTCAGTTATCTCCTGTTAATTTCCCTCTGAAAGTTCTCCACTGCCTTGACCGGGTATTGAACTCACACTCTTTGGGTCCTCTCACTGGATCTAACTAACGTCTTTATCCACTGTGCCATGTGTCCTCAACGAAAAGTTGTAATAAATATGACGACAAAGATGAGGACAATAGTCTGAATAATGTAAATAGTGAGCGAAATGAGCAGCAACACATTTTATCTGTAGTTGAGAACATACAGTTATGTTTCAAATATATTTAGTTGAAGCTGTAAAATTGTGTTCAAAATATTTAGATTTCGGTATTAAGTATACCATAGAGGTTGATATGCCGTTAAAGAAAATCAACTAAAACTTGGTCGTTGCTCACACGATCAGTCCATGGTATTCTCAGCATCTTTCTGCAGAATCACATTTATGTAGCTTCATCATCACACGTATGAAAAGAGACAAAAAAAAAAAATAATAATTTATTAAAACCTTTCACTGACTTCTTCAATGATCCCTTCTCTGTTTAAACGGAATATTTTTTTTATTATTAATGTAATATTTTAAATGGTCAAACAATTTAGATATGGAGTTTGACTATCTTGCCATCGGCGAATTAACGGGTACAGAACGGTTAAAGAACGGGTAGAGAACGGGTACGGAACGGGTAGAGAATGGGTAGAGAACGGGTACGTAACAGGTAGAGAACGGGTAGAGAACGGGTACGGAATGGGTAGAGAACGGGTACGGAATGGGTAGAGAACGGGTACGGAACGGGTAGAGAATGGGTAGAGAACGGGTACGTAACAGGTAGAGAACGGGTAGAGAACGGGTACGGAATGGGTAGAGAACGGGTACGGAACAGGTAGAGAACGGGTAGAGAACGGGTACGGAACGGGTACAGGACGGGTAGAGAACGGGTACGGAACGTCTAGAGAACGGGTAGAGAATGGTACGGAACGGGTAGAGAACGGGTACGGAACGGGTAGAGAACGGGTACGGAACGGGTACAGGACGGGTAGAGAACGGGTACGGAACGTCTAGAGAACGGGTACGGAACGTCTAGAGAACGGGTACGGAACGGGTAGAGAACGGGTAGAGAACGGGAACGGAACGGGTAGAGAACGGGTACGGAACGGGTAGAGAACGGGTACGGAACGTCTAGAGAACGGGTAGAGAATGGTACGGAACGGGTAGAGAATGGGTACGGAACGGGTAGAGAACTAGTCTCTCGTGGCTTCTTGGTTTAATTGATTGAAGGTATATGTTTTGTCTTAGTGAATAAAATATGGGTTACAGGGACTATGCAGATCAGTTCTCCGATATGGCAGTGAATGCTGGGCAATCTCATCACAGATGCTGAAGAGGCTTCAGGCAACGGAAATGTGGTTCTACAGAAGGATACTGAGAATACCATAAAGTGAATATGTGAGCAATGATGAAGAAAAATGAAAGCCAAAAGGAAACTTATACTTGACATCAGGAAGGAACAGTTGAAATTTCTAAGGTATATAATGAGGAAAGAGGGCATGGAAAATCTGATACTCACATGACAGATTGAAGGCAAGAGGAACAGTGGAAAACAACGCATAAATTTGAGTAAATAGATGGCGGTACAAGTCCTAGGAGAAATAACAAAAAGATAATTTATTAAGAACTAGAAAAGATAGGATATTGTGGAGAGCCGTGATCTCCTAAGATCTGAAGAGGCACAGCATATATATATATATATATTTTCTAGTTAAAGTTTAATTGACATTATTTTTATTATGTTTCTCTACAGGTCAAAGGAGAATATTTAGTCATAATAAATTAATATTGATTTAAATTCCTTTAAGAAAGTGAACAGTGTTTAGTTAATGTGAAGCTTCCTTTTTGCTTTGAACATTTGAGTATTATATTCTCTGCAAGTCTTGCAAGATGGAAACCAATGATCAATTATCCATTTAAAACGTTTATTAGTTTTTTTATAAAATACATACAATCTGACTTACGATGAAATGACGCTGAAAATACCGGTTCTCGTTTGATCACAAAAGTTATACACCTTCGAGTTCAGGCAGTACTTAGGGAACCACTTGGGTACACCTGGAATTGTAAGCCACCTACTCCAATGTGAAATATGTTTCAATTTTTAAACAACCAAGAAAGGGTTGATAAGCGGATTGACTTATTCGTTTTCTATGGCTTATCAACCCTTTGCAGGTTATTTAAATCCAGAAAACATTTCTAGATTGTAAGAAATTGTTTGGAGATAATAATGATTTAGTGACATCAATCTTACTAATTAACCTATAGCCGTGGAAATACAAAGAAGAATAAGAAAAAAAAAGAAGCAGTCAGATCAGCTTGTTAATTGTCTGTTCTTAACCATTTGAGTATGTCCTCTATGTCCGTCTCTCTTTATAAACAGGGGATCATCATAGGCCAGTGTTTTGAGCGTTATTTGAAGCATGGGACACCTAAATACATAGAAACACTCACAATCAGAGACTGCCTAATCAGACTGATTTTCCCAATATTAAATTATTAAACGCTGCTTTCATCAAAACCATATCGTGCATATTTGGCTATTCTACGTGTACTTGGTGTATTCTTATAAGATTGCCATGATGATTATATTGTACTTCGTATATTTTGGTGTGTTGCTCTTTCATTAACTAAGGAACTAACGAAGGGAGGGACAAGCGGGATTTTGGCCTCGGGGGATGATGGTCATATCTCAGTTCCAAGCCGCAGCTTGGAAATACATGAGCTGTTCCAAGAAAGGATGTCACCAACCGGAGATATTGCATTGTGCGGTATTTTCCATCAAGTCTACATATCACACTGATAGCGCCTTTCGCATAATATTTGACGTGTCAAGCAACGAAGACTTCTGAAGCGATGGGATACTCGGCTTTAATCCGATTTTCTTAATGTCAATTAGACGAGGAAGTGGAAGACACGAATGACAGGAAGTGGGCGTGGTGTGTTAGTCTCGCATATGGCAGGCTTAAGAGCAGAGATATAAAAGAATGGTTATGATAATTTGTTTTTTTTTTCCTCACATCAATTGCTCTTTCTCCTCCAAAATCTGCTTTTAACGTTTTCAATGCATATTATAACAATTACGAAACATCCATCCCACCCACCCGCAAAGTTACATCCCCCCCCCGCAAAAAGTTCATATCTTGATTTTTTGTTTTGCTTTTTATTTTATTTTTTTTTTTATATTTTTTTGGTTTTTCTTAAATTTGATATCCCCTCTCGAGTTTGTTTGGGTTTTTTTTTTATAAAAAACTGAAAATCATTTACCATTTATAAGTTTGTTGAAAATTTTGGAAAAAAAAACAAAACCAAAAAAAAAGCAGACAAGACGATTTCTTAAGCAGACATTTTATACATAGACTTACTATCGTTTCTCACTCTTTCTCTGACACATATGCACATATAGACCCTGATATAAATTCAATTCTCTCGAGCATCCACGCGTTGTAAAAGTGCACACGGTAAAAACGGGAAAAAGGATCTATGAGATTTGGAACCAATTATATTCGGGCCAATGTCGACAAAAGAAATCTCGGTGAAATTGCAAACGCCGAGACGCGACATTAAATCATGTCATAAAGAAATGAAGTCAGCTAACCTAAAAACGAATACAAAAACAGAGATCATTGGGTGGGAATGGCGATTCACTGGGAATAGTGCAAGTGGTTCAGATTCTATTCTGCAAACGAAAGTATATCTTCTTTTTTCAAAGAAAAACAACTGGTCTATAAATTTATTTTTATTTTACTTTTATAATTTTTTATAACTTTTATTTTTATTTTCTTTTTTCTTTTTTACTTTCTTAAGAATTAAAATTTAACCCATTAATACCCATTCGACACTTGCCTTACACTTCTTGCTCAACCCTGACGAAAATCATGTTGAAATTCGGAACCGCTTTCAATATTCCAGCTGAACAGAATTCCGAAGAGAGAAAAATTACACCTCTCTGTTTAGTTAGATTCTAGAGAATTTTTGTTACACAATGCTGGAACCTGCTCGGTAGTATAGTGAGCGACAGGCTGGTTTGAATGACTCATTAGGGCAGAACCAAAGCAAACACCAGTAAATTTCCTTTCCTCATGTTGCAGATACAACGTAGTAAACAAACCGAGTGCAGCGTATACCTTAGTCAAAAATAGAATCGTTCTTTTATAATGGTATACATAACTTATCGGAAAGGTAACTTAATGTGATAGACAAGCTGTGAGAATAATTTTATCGCTAGTGATGAGGCTATGACTATAAGTATTAAATAATATGTCAAATTATACTAACAAGTTCTGCATCAACCTCACATCAACACACACGCGCACACATATGTATACAGAAACGCACACACACACATCTATATATATATAAAGAGTGAGAAAGAAAGAGTGTGTATACGTGCGTTTGTGTGTGTATGTGTATATGCCTGTTTGTAACTGTCATTCATTAAAATTGGTTCAATGTATCGTGCTAGACATTTTTTCTTGTCTAAATCCATCTTGCACAAATATATATATATACATATATATATATACTTTTTAAAAAAAAAAAAAATATATATATATATATATATATATATATATACATTTTTATAAATAAGCAATAAGCTATATCTATATATATGTATACATTTTTAAATAAACAATAAGCTATATTTTGTGCCCGATGAGTTGGGTAACCAACGAAACTCAAGTCGCACACCAAATGTAGGTATATTTATATTTATTAGTATATATTTCTTAGCTCTGTCTAATTATATTGAGCACTATTATGTCTCCACCTCTTCGCTAAATTTGGTAATTATTTATTTGTTTACCAACATAAGCACGCCAGCATGCGCGTATACGGTCGCTAATATCTAGTTATTTCATTTACCTAACCATATATATATATATATATATATATATATATATATATAATTCATCCGTGCATTGAATATTGTTTCCATATCTGGTCTGTTGCTCGTACTACGTATCTCGAGATTCTTGCTAAAATCCAAAAGAGTCTGTAATGTAATCGATCCTGACCAGCCTACTCGACTCCAGTCACTTTCCAACCGCCATACCGTAGTTTCCCCCTTTTTCCTCTTCTACAAATATTTTCATGCCTGTTGTTCTAATGAGTTTTCCTCTTTGGCACCTCAACTGCAAGAGTTAAAACCTAGTACTCGATTGGCAACTAGGTCTCATCGTTTTAATGTTGAACAAGCCTAAAGAAACAGTATGTTATATTCTAATAGTTTCTTTGCTTGCACTTCTCGCAGGTAGAAACCACTTCCGACTTCTTGCTTCTCCAATGCCTACAATCTTCAAACTTTAAATGCAATGCCAATCACCATCTTCTGTCTTTCTGAAACCTGTTCTTTTATTGTCCTTTCTTCTCACTAAAGTCTTCTCATTCTCTTCTACGCCCAGTAGCCTCTGGTGTTCTAGTGGCATCACATTGCTCGGAGTGAAATAATAAACACACACACACACGCATATATATATATATATATATATATATATATATATATATATATATATATACTTGCGTATTTCTCCAATAAATCTTTCTCGCTAACAAGTGATTTCTTTTGTCGACATAGTGCATGGAGAAATTATTCGAATTATTGTTTGTTTCGTCAAATCTGATTTTATTTTCAATGCTTTGGTTTGTACTTATTTTAAATTGTGCGCGTGTTCCTGATATTTACACGTATTTTTAATTCATGAACACGACCATTATAAACTCTCCGTGTTCGTACTTGATGTTAAACTGTCGAAAACACCTAAAAATACGAAGAAATAAGAAGAAATAGAATCCCTCATCATAAAATAAACACTTAACATCATCTATAAATCTGTATTCCTTTCCGGTACCGCATTTTGGTTCTACCTTGTGGGTTTCGACCCGAAATACAGGTTCGATTCCAATAGGCAAGCAGATGTCCTTTAGTAATGTGTTCTGATTTTTAGGCTGGCAGACATTAATTTCACTGTTTTTAAACTGTGATGTCACCTCAAACACATCTACCCACTAAATATAACGTTTATAGTAAGAAATACACATATATTCTCAAACACACACGCGCGCACATACACACACACACACACACACACACATATATATATATATATATATATATATATATATATATATGTAATGTATATTTCGGCGACAACTTTTAATTCAAACATGTTTCGTGGGATATGACAAACATGGAAAATTTGATAATTTTTTTATTGAATTTTCTAGCATTCTTAAATTTTTCCGTTACCACTATCCAAGTCACACGTAGCTATATCTTTTTTTTTTTTTAATCTATGAAAAGAAATTTAAATTAACAGCAAACCCCTAGAAAATGAGTAAAGAAATGGCCGAATGCGCTTTGTACAACAGACATAACAGATATATATATATATATATATATATATATATATATATATATATATATATATATATATAATCTAATTCAGAAATTTGAAAAGTTTAATATAATCAAAACTTGTCCATAATATATATATATATATATATATATATATATATATATATATATATATATATATATATAATTAAGTTATGAAGAACTTCGTAATCCGTATGGGTAATCCTGAGAGCTCAATGTAAATCCAGAGCTAATATTTAAAAGAAAAACAGACCACATTAAGGTACCATTATAATAATTTATTTCACCAGAGTCCTTTTAAAGGACGCCGAATCATCAGATAGCACTTCCAAAAATGAAATGAAACGAAAAATGAAATTAAAATTGATGGGTAGTGTAAGTTTTTGTAATTTAACAGAGAGTGTAGGGGGGTAGTTAAATAGACATGGTAGAGTATAGGGAGGGATTAATTTCATATCTCTCTCAAGTATACTTTATATTGTGGGAGGATGAGTGACCAGACCATTACATATTTAGATGATTAACTTAACGGAAGTGATATATAAAATGGGAGGGGAGTAGGGAGAAAAGAAAATGAAAAAAGGAAAAAGAAAGAAGAGGGAGAGGGAAGTAAAGAGAAAGAGGCTGTAATTGAGTTTTTGCAATTTATGTAAAGAATAGATTTTAATGCTTGGTAGAAATTTAGATGTTTTCAAAAAAATATGATGTTTGCTATCAATTTAAATATTTAATTTTTTTAAACAAATAGTTTAGGGACTTAATATAAGTTAAATACTATATTTATTAACACATTTATAGAGAACATATTAAAAAAAATATTTTAAATTATAATAGTTTGTTTACCCGACCAATCGTACTTTAATATTGCAAAAATAGTTACGGTAACATCTTTATTAGTTTTACTTTTAATCTAATATATATATATATATATATATATATATATATATATATATATATATATATATATATATATTGCACCGAATTTGTGTTATCAACCGCTCCAAAAAGTGTGGATGGTTGTACACGGGCTTTCACCACTTAAATCAAACCTTTTGTGTGGGTATTCTGACAACATTAAATCTTAGTTTTACGTAGTCCTACATGGAAGGAGACCACTGGCGATTGGTTGAAGGCGACGGGGACAGGTGAAGGATATCACTGGGAGTCCTTAGCTGGATATCTACACGGTGGCGGTCGATGGGTGATGGCCGTTCTGCACAAACATGTGAGTAATTGTGCAGTTCGTGTCCTCCTTCGATGACAAAGCAGCCCTTTTCAGGGACAGCACTGCTTTCCCCATGCCGGGGAAGGGGCGATAAAAGGAGCCCTAAACATTGCTTGCTCACATATTCACCTTGGTAGCTAACTGCAGCTGTCTGTGTATCCAGTATCGCAGTCAAAACAATCGAAAATCAATGAAGAAATTTCTTTTTGAGTCTTGGAATGTTCGCACCCTCCAGGACAATGACGATGCGCCTGAACGCAAAACAGCTCTAGTGTCTCTTGAACTTTCAAAGTACAACATTGATATTGCAGTAATTGGTGAAAGTCGTCTCTCTGGAATTGCTCAGTTCAAGGAAGAGACGGGTGGTTACGTTTTCTTCACAAGTGGTAAAGGTCCAGATGAGCCACGTCTCTCTGGAGTAGGATTTGCTGTGAAATCAGAACTTGCGCGTTCATTGCAGTCCCTGCCCAAAGGTCTGTCAGATCGTATCATGACTCTAACCCTTGTGTTAGAGCTTGAGACGCGCGTAGCACTTGTAAGTTGCTATGCACCAACAATGAGTAGACCCGATCAAGAGAAAGACGACTTTTATCAGCAGTTACGGGGAGTGATCGGTGGCATTCGCCACAAGGATAAGCTCATTCTGATGGGGGATTTTAATGCAAGGGTTGGTGATGATTCCCAAACGTGGGGAGGGGTTTTGGGACGTCATGGAGTTGGGAAAATCAATGATAATGGTCTCCATCTCCTTTCCTTATACAGGGAGTTTAATCTCACTATCACCAACACAGTATTTCAACAGAAGAAATACCACAAAACTACTTGGATGCACCCTCGTTTAAATAACTGGCATATGATTGATTATGTTATCACAAAGAAACGCGATATTCGCGACTTCATGATAACGCGCGCATTTCATACCAGTTGTTACCTATCTGACCATCTGCGCAGCAAAACTTCTCTTTGTCTTCATCGCCTGCGAATTCAGAAATCAACTGTCCCTAGACGTATTAACGTTAAGCCATTGAAGAATCCTGAAGTACAGATAGCATTATCCGACAAGCTGGATGAAAACCTAGAGAACGTGGAAGTGGATGATGACATTGAAAGATCCTGGAAAGCCCTACGCGATGCCACACACGCCACTGCCATGGAAGTGTTAGGCTTGCCAATACGTAAGCATCAAGATTGGTTCGACGATCAGAATGTTGAAGCGCAAGATCAAATCCAGAAAATGCACCGGGCCCACAAGACATGGATTGATGACAAAAATTCTGCAATGAAAAAGAAGGCTTACAAGACCTGTAAAGCACAAGTGCAAAAAGTACTGCGACAGATGAAAGAGAAATGGTGGGCTGATCATGCAGAATCTATTCAAGCAGCATTCAATAGGAAAGACACAAAGGCCTTTTATGAGGGAATCAAGAAAATTTTTGGTCCTCAACAATCTGGAGCTTCGCCTATTTCCGCGAAAGATGGAACCTTATTGACTGATAGAAATGATATTTTAAACCGCTGGAAAGAACATTTTGAGACAGTATTAAACACTTCCTCTGTTACGGATGACGATGTTATTGGGTCAATTCATCAGTTTCCTGAAAAAACAGAATTGTCTGAACTACCGACTCTACAAGAAGTCTTTGACGCTATAAAACAGATAGCCATGGGTAAGGCACCTGGCAACGATGCTATACCACCGGAAGTGTTTAAGAAAAAAAGTTGGTTAAAAAGTTGCATGCTCTTTTTGTTTCCATTTGGATAACTGGGAAGGTTCCCCAAGACTTCAAGGATGCCTCCATCCTTCACCTTTACAAAAACAAAGGTCTTCGAAATGTCTGTGATAATCATCGCGGCATATCTCTTCTTTCAATTGGTGGTAAAATTCTAGCCATACTTATACTCAACAGATTACTTAAGCATGTTGTTGATGAAATCTATCCTGAATCGCGCTCTTCGGGGAACGATTGATATGATATTTTCTTTGCGTCAAGTATCTGAGAAAGCTCGCGAGAAAAACCAGGAGTTGTACATGGTGTTTATTGACCTTACCAAGGCATTTGATACTGTGAACCGTACAGCTCTTTGGAAGATATTGAAGAAAATTGGCATCCCAGACAACATGATAAAAGTTATAATATCTTTTCATGAGGGTATGAAAGCATCAGTCGTGTCGAATGGGGACTCTTCGGAACAGTTCAATGTAAACAATGGCACCAAACAAGGATGTGTTATGGCTCCGGTTCTGTTTGCTCTGTTCTTCTCTGTTATGTTGAAACACGCATTTTCAGATGTTGTTACTGGAGTAAAATTTCAGTTCCGTACAAGTGGTGGAATACTCAATCACCAGCGCTTCAAAGCAAAAACGCTCCTTCGTAGAACAATCATCAGGGATTTGCTATTTGCAGATGATGCTGCACTGGTTGCAACCTCCCTCGAGGAAGCTCAACTTCTTGCTGATCGGTTTTCTGCTGCATGTAAAGCCTTTGGCCTAACCATCAGCATAAAGAAAACCGAAGTCATACATCAGCCCCGACCTACACCAAAGCAGGTGCACGGTGTGAAACAAAATCAGCCAGCCCACAATTTTCCAGTAACCCCTATCCGAGTCGATGGAAGCAGTTTGAAATATGTGAAAAACTTCACATATCTTGGTAGCGTGGTGAATTCAAGTGCATCACACGATAATGAAATAGTGAATAGAATCTCTCGTGCTAGTAGTGCGTTTGGGAAATTGAGTACCCGATTATGGAAAGACCGAGGAATAAGCCTGAAAACAAAGATAGCAGTGTATAAAGCCGTCATACTTACCACACTACTGTACGCATCAGAGTCAAGGAGACCCTATCGTAACCAAATTGAGCAACTTGGCGTCTTCCACAAGAGATGTCTTCGTACTATTTGTGGTTTTACTCTTAAAGACCGGGTATCTAATGCAGAATTGTTTACATTTCGTGGCATCAGTGAAATAGAACATTTTCTGATCCAATCACAACTTCGCTGGGCAGGTCATGTTGTTCGCATGGACGATAGTAGGATACCAAAGCAACTGATGTACAGTCAGCTTGATGGTGGTAGCCGAAATGTTGGACGACCTTGGCTTCGCTACAAAGACAAATTGAAAGCTAAGCTTGCAACTGTCCAGATCGATAGCAGAAATTTTGAGCTCAATGCTAATGATGGAGATGCTTGGAATATATATATATATATATATATATATATATATATATATATATATATATATATATATATATATATTCTTTTTCACTTTTTCTTTCGTCATTGCCATCTCATTTGTCTAAATTCACAATTAGCGGTTCTATCTTTTCATAATTATTTTTCTCCTAAAACCCTTACTAGTATTACTTTCTGTCTTTGTTTTTACAAGTATAAATTCTTTGTTCTCTTCATTCTAACTCTCTATTTATGTTGCACGTCACAAAAATCAAAATGCTTGGCGCGCTTGCAGACACCGACTCGACCAGTTTCGCTGTCTGGCACCGAAAACATTTTTTATCAGATTATTTTGTTGCATCACTCTTTTTGTAAGTGGGGGCTGTTTTCTAACCAATCAGTTTTCGTTCTTTCTAAATACTTCTGAAATCCAGGTCACCGTTGTAAAAAGGATTCTGGATTCGAATCAGTTCGTTGTGTGAGCAGATGAAAAGCCCGTATTTCCACGTGCCAACATCGAGACGTGAAATGGCGGAGGGATAGAACGTCTAACAATTCCCAACGAAATTTTGCGCTGCCGGAGGATTCTTCTGTGTTTCAACAGAAGCCATATTTAGGATTCTCAATGAAGATTCGAGCGGTTCGGATTTGTCTTCTATGTCTCCAGCGAGGACGTATTCCTCAAACAGGAAACATTGAATCATGGGTATTTCCCAACATGAAGAGCCAGACGTCTCTGGTGGGTATATATTCCCAAACGGAAAACGGTGACCTGGCATGTCTCCTGGAAGCTGACTGATGATAGACTGACCATTAACATCACTCTATGGAGTAACGTTAGTAAGCAATCGACACGTGACCCATATATGTCACGTGACCTACATATGTCACGTGACCCATGCATGCTTTCAAAAGGTTGCTATCAGTCAATGTTCTGATTAGAGCAGATCTTTTTGTAAACAGTTAGATCGTCCAAACGCTACCTTAAAAGAAAAAAGGCAGTTTGTTCAATTGCAAAATCTGATGTTCTATCATACAAAAATAATATCACATCTGAAAAGTTTCAAAATATGGACTTGTTTGAATTCTACAAACTACTTAGTTTCCACATCTTGCTTAATCTGATTATCATTTATTCTATGGTTTACAGACTCATTCATTGATATTTAAAAAATGACGGGATGCAAAAAGATATTCATTTTTATTAAGTTCTAAGAATTCAAATTATATAACTCTATAAACTTGTGTCCGTAATGTCTATTCTCATTTAAATATTTAAATTATTCGTGAGAATTCCGTTTTTAAATCATAAAATATAAAGTGTCTAAAAGCCAAGAGAATAAACTGTTCCTATCTCCATTTTTTTTCCTCATAATCCATTCTCAAAATGGCTTATCTGCTGCACACAAGCAAAAAGCTGTCATAAAATTTCTGGGTTTAGAAAAAGGATTTGCTGCAAATATTCACAGCATGTCAGTGAATTTATGTGGAAAGTGTGCAGTCGACGTAAGCACAGTAAAGAGATAAGGTCAGTAGAGAATTAATGACAATCCAAGAGAGAAAGCTGAAATTGACCTTTAGTGACAGGACACGCATTGGCTTACCAGATAAGGGTCTGTTGTTCTGACAGAAGAGTCACAATTACAAAATTCAGTTAAAGCCTTCAGGTTATCCATGGTCGTACTTGCAGTTAAGTGCAGTCTCTTGACTACTCAAAGAGCTGTGCAAAGTGAGTTTCAGAATACTAACAAATACCATGGATTTGTCAGCATTCTGAAGGATTTAGTTATTTCTCAAGAACTTCTGAAGTGTTGGTATGTCACCTTCGGACTTTCATCTGTTTCGAGTCCATGGATGGAGGCACTCAGATGGCAGCGTTTTTCCAATAAAGTGAAATAAACAACTAGCACATGACTAGGAAAGCAGCTAAAACGTTTCTACGACGCGAGTATACAAGCCCTCATTCAAAGGGAATATATAACGATTGAATAAGAAGGAGAATTCTTGAAGAAGGAATGCGATATGTATTCCCATAATGATGTTAAAAAGAACAGTGAAAATGCAAAAACGTGTATGCAAAATTAGATTATGCAAAAGCGTTTGATAATATATGCCACATAGAACATTTGGAACTGCTTGATAACCTTGACATATTTGTGAAAGATAATAGAATAATTCAAAACATATACTGGCAGCAAACCGCCTGCATACGGATAGAAAATGAGTTCAGTAAATATACAAAAATTGAAAGGAGTCCTACCAGGATTCAATGTTGTCGGTCATATCTTAACTACATCGGATATTCAGATGACACAGTTTTGATAACAAGCACAAAAAGGAAACTACATGAACTCCTACAGGAGATAGTGAAGGAAGAACGAATAAATTG
This sequence comes from Acanthosepion lycidas, assembly GCA_963932145.1. Taxonomy (NCBI): domain Eukaryota; kingdom Metazoa; phylum Mollusca; class Cephalopoda; order Sepiida; family Sepiidae; genus Acanthosepion; species Acanthosepion lycidas. Next base: position 2,033,085 of record OZ010586.1, read on the forward strand.
CAGGAAGACACAATGTCTGCTTGCCATGCGAATTACAAATTGGAGAAAGCAAAATCAAGCAAGTACAATAATTTATCTACCTGGGAAGTATTTTAACAAAGTACGGAATGTGCGACATCAAAATCCGAAGGTGTACTCGGATAGCTAAAGATGCTTTCCAAAAGCTAAGCAAAGTATTAAGAAACAGAAAAAATATTAGAAACAAATAAAAGAGTACTGAATTGTTATGTAATATCAGTCCTCTTGTAAGGTAGTGAAACCTAGACAATCGCATCAGGGATGAAGAAGAGACGTCGAACAATTGAAATGTGGTTCTACAGAAGGATGGTGGGAATATCATTCACTGAAGTAACGACGAAGTTTTAGAGAAAGTGAAAACTAAAAGGACACTTATATTTAACGTCAGAAAGAAGATGAGAAGATTGATAATTGAGGAATGAACAAAAAAGAAACACGGTTCAAGAAGAGAAAAGATGGCGATTGAAGTTGCATTTAAATTTTTGAAGATAGTAGTTATCAAAGAAGTAAAAAAAATCAATATTCGAGTCTACGTAAAAATTTCAAGATTTGAAAGTCTGATTTTCAAGCACGTATTCTCCATATTAGAAACTGTTGCTACACAATCTTCTTATCCCAATTCCCTTCAATTCAGCATTGCCTAATCGAATAGCACTAAATATTCATATCCCTTTGCTTTCAGTTGAATACACGTTTTTTTATGCTATGTCCCTAAAGTCAGAGTGGGGTATGCTTCTCCACAAATTCACTTTACCTGTGAATTACCATCTATTCTTGAGAAATATAGTGGAAGGGTTTCCTGTCGTGTTCTCCCGTATTTGGAATTCAGAGTTTTCTTTCCCTTATATAGGTACCTTCCCAAGGCTGGAGAGCCAGTCTACATTGTTATTTGATCCATAGCTGGGAGGGAGAAGGGATTTTGTTCGAAAGTGAATGCAGCAGAGAAACCCAGTATTTTAACTCGGTTATTACAATATATTTTTGAAATCTCTATCATCCTCAATGGTAAAAATCCTTAAGGTTGAATTTAGTTTATGTTACTGAACGAGCATCTAGTTAGTTAAGCCTCTCCATTACAATTATGAAAATAATACGTAGATCTTCTTGTAAAGTCTCAAATAGGATACTATGAAAAATAAATCCCAAGAAAATATATATTGTATCCGTAGGTATATATCTCCAGTTGTGTGTCCTCAACAAAAGTTTTCTTAGATTTTGGTCTCTTCTCAAAGTCGCCAGATTGGGCAGTGTTGCACACCACCCACAGAGGCAAGTGGCCCCTGAAATTCTAACTCTGGCGCCAGACTGATTAGACTTCCGGGTGACGGTCTAGAACTAATTCTGCTTCACAGCCGTTGAGTTGACATCGGGTAATTGCTGTATACATTTTGTTTTGTGGTCGACTCGATACCAGCGGGTGAGACATGTCAAAAGAGTGGATTCCGGTTAATTAGAACACCGTGGTAACAAAGTAAGCTGGCTGAATTAGGCGATTGTTTCGATTAGGCCAAGTGAAATAGAATACAAATTAAATACACTTTTCGGTCTTCAGTTTCAGTATAAATTACGCTCTAATCCTTTATATTAGCGTCCATTATGGATAAATCTTGGCAAAGAATAAGAATAGCACAAATATAGGATCTTGTCAAGATTAGAAAACCCACTCACGGTGGGGTTTACTAGTCTTTACAAGAAACTGGTGGGGTTCGTTCACGGTAGAGTAATGGATAGCGGCTCGGATTGAGAAATCGGAGAGCCGAGTTCGAATTCCAGTCGAATCCATTACTTTCACTTACTTGCTAATGCCCTTGGGAAAAGTATGAATCCTCTTCTTCTCCCACTATGGGTAAATAGCAGGACACACCGGGTTTTATAGCCTTGGATGGCAATTGTTCTACCACAGAAAGAAATGGCAACCTACTGCGAGAAAAAAAAATCTACATCGTCAATTATGTATCGAAAGATACATGATCGCCTAAGCATGTATCACGCATGGCACATAACTTACTAATTCTTTACATGAGAATAATCGGGTTCGCTGTTCTAGACATAAGGATTTTGCTACAGGTAACTTTAAGATTCAGTAGCTGTTTTCATATACTGGTTTTCATTTATTATTTCAGATATCCAGGGACCCTCAAGATGGATAGATCTACCTTTACGGAGGTTGTAAAGCCATTATTTGGGGAGGGTAGCTTACCAGTGATTGAGTGGATGAAGAACAAATCACTTATTCGATGGGAATTAAAATGTGAATCAAGTAGGATATTTATGAATTGGAAAGAAATGCAGTGCCCCTCTGGACGGTTATACGTAGAAGTTGCCAAATGAAAGATTACTCACTCCCTACAAGGCAGCAGGTGGTTCGAAGTCAGTTTTTCTTCTCCTAGACTGGTGATAATATATGAAGGCCTTGCGCTGCCCAGATTGCATAGTCCCCGTTCTCGGCCGTACCGATAAAAATTAATACAAGGCATTATATTTCGAACGGCTTGGCTGCAGGAGTTGGCGGAAAATTGGCAGTGTTGACAGCCAACCGCCTTCGGAGCTCCACTCCAGGTTTTCTGTCTGGATTTACATACATAGTATTTTCCGTGTTTTGGATATGGCCGCAAGGCAGAGGAGATTTAAAATCAGTATTTTCAACTACATTCCTGGACTGTGGAACTACATTTTTTTTTACAGATATTCATCCAACTCAAGGCTCAAGAGCCGCTCAAGGTAGAGGGTCACTATGTGGTGTCATATTAATGTAGGAAAGAATAAGCGTTATGAGTATAGCGCTGAAGTAAACTTTAGAAAGAACGGGAAACCCAATCCTAAACAGAAAACAACGGATAAAACTCTACTTCTGTTAAAAAAAACTGGGGAGGAAAGTGAACCGGGTGATAGGAGAGTCAATCGACTACTACTCGCAACTGACACATTTCACTTAAAAAATCTGGTTGCTTTCATGCATTAAATCAATGTTCACAATATTCTCCATCTTTTTCTTGCTTTATATTTCAAAGCTCAAGATTCTTTAATTATTTATTTACAGGTTAATCCATGAGCGGAGGGAGATTTTAACATCGTATTATTCATATTAATATCAATGCAAAAACTTTAACTTGCATAAAAAAATCTGACAGCCTGTAATTACTTTTGTTAATAAAAAAACTTGATGCGTTTTGTTTCTTTAACTTTTACTAAATTTTACTTCATTTATTCTTATCCTATAAATGTCATTATCCTATATATATATATATATATATATATATATATATATGTGTGTGTGTGTGTGTGTGTGAGTGTGTGTGTCATTATCCTACAAATGTCATTACTTGATCGATTTCAATTTGTATCGCCAGAGATCGAAAAGCCCAAACAATCTGTTAGGGGATGTGAAAGTGTAAAATTCTTTCAGCTTCGCCAAAATTTAAAAGATACAAGTTACTATAAAAGCTACTAATTACTTAATAGGGTACCTAATTCGCGATGCTTAAGGCTTAAAATGATTTTTTTTTTTTTTATAAATGAAAAAGCTTTCTTGAATCTTTTTTTAGCATTAATTAAAAGCTAAAAAACAAAATTTACTATTTCCAGTATACAAAATACTGTGTAGTGTATATCAAAAAGAAATTATATTGTTTGGAATTTTCACGGGCTAAAACTAGTAACTTGTTAAAACTAGTAACTAGTTTTAATCCGTAAAAAAATCACGGTTTTCCTATCTAAATTTTCTGATGAATCTTAATTCTTATGTTAACGATTGAGTAAGCTCATGGCGACTTCCACGACAATCAATTATGCGTAGAAAGTCCCCTATGGCATCATTAAATATTTGAACTTGACAACTTTAATAAAATATTGCAATAACAATAATAAATATGAATGCTGGTCATTATTTTAAGAAGTAAGGGGGTACAAATGAAAAAAAATTTGAAATTGACAGCTTTTTGCATTTCGTTGAAACAGACTTTAAACACTTCTATCTTAGCTTCTTTCTTTCTTTCATTTTCTCACTGAAACCAAATAGTCTTCCCCTATGTTTCTAAGCGATCAAAACAGAATAGTCCATTATTTATGAGGTATTGGCAAGACATAAAGGTCGTGCGAACAAACGAAGAGAAGAAAAAGCACAATTATATTAGGACATTTCACATATGAACAACAGCAAAAAAAAAAAAAAAAAAAAAAGAAAATAGATGCGTTGAAAGAGGCAGGAAGAATGCTTTAGAAAATCAAACTCGAAATTTCTAATGTCATTCATCCTTCATATTTTATCCTCTTCTATTATTTGCCTGCGACGGCTAATGCCTTCAAAATGGCGTCAACCGAACAGGAATGATGGATTTATTACTGAAAGAAGAATTTCTTAGACGCTCATAATTTAGTCAATGCCACAATGCTGAACGTAGAAGAGCGATGAACCTATTGAGAATTTAGATGAATAACCACTTCAGAAGAACTATACTACAATAAACAACCTGAGGCCTGTATACAAAGTTTAAGTAGTAGGAAGCATTCGTCAATCTCAACAGGCTATAGAGACGACTAGTTTGGCTTAGCTTATCTCTGTTTCAGTGGAACTTTCAGCTTGTGTTTCAAACACGAAGGAAATAGGTGCGATGCCATTATAATGTAAACGATCATGGCTCTCCTAGGCTTTTTTTTTTTTTTTTTTATCTATGAATTTCTACGCATGCTTGGGAAAGATTTCGGAGTTGTTTTTTATCATGTCAACCCCAAGGAAAGCAATAAAACTGATAAATCATTGAAGAAAAAGGACAATAAAAGTAACAGGTCTCAAGAAGATAAATTGACGATTGACATTGCATTTAAATTTTTGAAGATTGTAGTTGACGTGAAAGCAAGAAGCCGGAAGAGAGGCAAGAAGAAACTATTCGAATGAAACTTACGGTTACATGTCACAATTTCAACAGTAAAATTATGAGACCTAACCGCCAATCTATTCCTGAATTCCTGAGGAATTCCAAAGAGGAAAGATCATCAGAAGAATTGCCATTAAATTATTTATAGAAATTGCATAGAGAAGCTACGTTATGGAAATGGAAAAGTCATTGCAGCCGAGTTGCAATATTATTGCAAATTATTCTGTGGATTTTATTAAGAATCTCTAGATACTCAGGAGAAAACACCAGACCAGATGTGGCAACAATATTACATAGACGTACGACTAATAGACTTATAAATATGCAAGAGAGATTCTGAAGAGAAAAGTTGTCTAAAACGATACAGTGAACTAACTTTCCTAGCAGCTGACATAGTGTAGTTGTTCCTTTCTCCACGGTTTTAAATTTAGATTTTCCTTCTCTTCTCAAAGCTAGAGAGACCAGTCTCTCTTCCTATTGGAAAGTGAGGGATAGACGGATTTATGCCTTTCGCAAAGAATAGTCCTAAGGGTCGACGCAAGAGACTAGCGATTTTTCAAAACTTCAAACATCAACACAAGACCTCATTTTACAATTTTTCCAATGTTATTTTTTTTTGTGGCCTCAACCCGATTGGTGATTTTAACGTATTTTTCATCTTTTTCTTAATCTTCATTCCTGCGTCTGTTGAGGATCGGGGGCACACCGCTGCCCAAATTCCAATACCCCAAATCCAGTACCCCAAATCAACTACCAATAAATCACAAGACTTCCCTAGCGCACTTCTGGTCCTATCTCTTCTGATTACAACCCGACCGAATCCATACTAACACAAAATTAAAGAAAGAAGAAAGAATGAATGAAATTAAAAAATGGAAAAGAAAGAATTAAAAAGTAAATAATAAAAGTAAATAAAAAAGTAAATAATAAAAGTCAAAATAACAAAGAAAAAACGGAAAGAAGAAAAAAGAAAAAGAGACATGAGATAATTAGTGAATATAAAAAGAAAGATAGTATAAACAAGCAACGAAAGAGAAAAGGAAGAAAAGGAAACAAAAATTATTAACAAGAAACAAACAAAAAAAGAAAGAAAGGCAAAAATTGTAAAAGGAAAGCCAAAGAAATATTAATAAAGATAAAAGAATGACAGAAAGAACGAAAGTCAAAACAAAGATAAAAAGAAACAAAGATGAGAGGATGAAAATAATAAGAAAGAAAAAATCTAAAAAGAAACACAAAAAGAAAGACAAAGAAAATACAAAAAAGAAAGTCAAAGAAATAAGCGATAAAAGAAAAAAGAAAGAAAGAAAAGAATAAAAACGATAAAAGAAAAAATGAAAGAGAGAGAAAAATCCGGTAAATATAGAAAAAGAATCAAAGATGATAGAATGTAAATGAAAAAAAGAAAGAAAGAATCAAACAAAAAGAACGAAAACAAAAAAAAAAAAAAAAACAAAGAAAAAATTTGAAGTAAAACGAAAGATAAAAAAACAAGCAAAGACAGAAAAGGAAGCAAATAAAAAAGTGAGAGAAAAGAAAAAGAAAGAAAGAAAAAGAAATATAAAGAAAAAGAATCAAAGACAGGAAAAAAAAAAAGAAGCAAACATAAAAGAATATAAAAAAGAAAGATAAGAGGAATAAAAACGAATTACGAAAAAAAATGGCTAAGGTGATAAAAAACAAAAGAAAAAACAAACAACAGACTAAAGGCACATATTTGTCCTTCATTCTCAACCCCTTACTGGAGTCCACCCTTCTTGCGCATATTGTCTATGCCCTTCTCTTACGCCTCCACCACCGCAATAGCATTTAAAATATTTCCACTCAACGAATAAACGAACGTGCCCTCCGAGCATTTCGGGTGATGACGAGTTGGCCAATAACAAACAGCAGGAATCTGGCGTTGATAAGTTTGTCAGGAGCGTATTCGCATTTTAACAAGTAGCGACTAAGGACTCTGATTTCTTCTTACTCCTACCCTCTTCCTCCTTCGCTTGCCTATAGGCTATCATTATTATTATTATTATTAGCATAGTACCCGTAAAAATGACCGATTATTTCCGCATCGATCAGCCCTTTCTGACTAGGATTCAAAAGTGTTGCTACCCAACCGTCTGTCGAGAATCAGGAAACTATATGTTCACTCTGCCAAACTTAGTAATTTCAAATTATTTTAGGTATATTAGATCTGCGTAAAATAATTTCATCTTCATGGATACGCCACTTGCCTGGTTATCTCCAAGTGTGACGTTCGAATCTGGATAGAATTCACTTGTTAATTTCATATTTGCATACTTTAGCGTGATAAATGTTACGGACGACGAAGACATGAAGGAAAAGTCGTAATCTTCATTACACAAATGTCTTCGTGTTTTCTGCTGTAGAAAATAGGTGCCACAGGTTTATAACAGACGAGTTTGCAGTTGATTCCCAGCATGTAGGGGAAGGGTATGCAATTTTTGCTGGTGAGAGCAAAGCTTTTCAAAATAAATAAAGTCAATATTTTAAAGGAAACGAATTCATCATTTTTGAAAGAAGTGAATTTCAACACGTGGAGGAAGTTTACACAGATACTTATATGAAGAATGACATAGCTCTCAAAAGCAATGGAAAGAAAATATTGATGCACTTAGTTGCAGCATACGTATGTGAGGGTCCACGTGGTTTGTTTGAAATTAAGAAAAAGGCCTGCCAAGTGAAAAAAAAATCTCTCCAGGCAAAAGAAAAGGTGTGATGTTTTCGCTACTACATACCGAAGAAAAAAAAAAACAGCAAGATTATTTATTTACCCGTCCTTTTATTGTCCGTAAACAGTGCCGCCTAGCGGTGACTTGGCAGACAAAGTGGCCATAATCCAGGTTAAAATTATGGTCTGAAAGCCATATTCATGACGTTTCATCGTTGTGCGCTCCAGTCTTCTTCAGGATCTGTCTATATATTTGAGATGAGGTATTGTAATTATTTCCGTTATTTACATTGTTCACCATATTCACGTCGTTTCGGCCGTTGTACGTTCCGGTGTCCTTCAGGTGATGAGAATTCCGAACTGAACCCTTTATTTCGTCCAACGAGGCAGATTGTTCTAGTTCCACGTGCCATGCCTCTTCCGGGTGTCTCGGTATTAGCTATCTTCCATTTAACTCAACTCTGCAAGTTTTTGTTCACTTCTGCTGTAGCTAGGTATTGAAATCACAACTATTTGGGTCAAGTCACTGGATTCAACCAACGCTTTTATCCACTGAACCATGTGTTTTTGAATTATGATAGCAGAGCAACAGTTGTAGTAATAGTATGAAAAATGGCGAAAAGTATGAAAAATCTCTTTAGTTCTCAGCCAAAGATTTTTATTGCTTCAGCTTTCCAGTCTCTTCATTATTATTATTATTATTGAGTGAGAGAGCAATACACCAAAAATTGATGCTGAGGTAGAAATATAAAAACAGCAATAAACCCATTATTATGCTTAAGCTGATAAACTTTGCCAGGGTAAATATTGATGATATAGTTCAAAATCTTGATAAAGCAACGCATAACTTTACCGATGGGATCCTTCGGATCAGGTAAACTAATCCACCCCGACGGTCTCCGATTCAGATTGTTCCCAAGTGTCTAAATGTGTCTCTCATGTTGCCTTAGCTGCTTCGAACTTATAAGAACCATCCTCTTGACACCAGGTCATAGCACTCCACTACTAATCTTGCTCATGAACTGGGAGCCAAAGTGCGTCAGTTCAAGAGGGCAGGTGGGCTCCGCTAAGACAAGATATACTCCGAGTCACATGATTATACACAACCTCTGGCAAAATGACGTACCGGAGTAAAACAGCCACTAGCTTTCTTTTTTATGATAGGATATAAGGCATGTAACACTGTTATGCACTTGGTTAACATGTTCCCTTTCTAGGCGTCTTTAGTTTTTATTATAAATGTTTTGGTGATTATATGATTTCGACGGTTAAATACACCCGAGTTCGCCTGATGTACCAAATATTTAATACCCATTTTATGCATTTCTTGGTCGGAACTTTTGAAATAATCTAAATATGACTGTGGCCCTTTCAATGTTGGCACCCAGGTAAAGTAGTTCTGGAGAATGTGTTTTTTCAAAGACACTCACTGATTGTTTTATTTTTTTAATTCATTGTGGCATACTAATGACGAGCCGTTTTGACCAGATTTTTTGCGTCATGGCCGAGCCAAGGAATAAATGGATTCATGCCTTTACCAAAAATAAACGTAAAGTGACTCAGACAATGTTTACTATTCTTTTCATATTTTGCTCCTTTTTATCGCAACTATTTTCAAAATCATGGTTCCTCACTACTTCATATCTTTTAGAACTCTAAGTAACATGAATCGGAACGAGAAAATAGGCATTTTTAATACCATGTCCTTTCCAAGCATAAGTGATAAGAGATCTTACAAAATCTTAGCAAAGTATGAAGAAATGGAAAAATTACGTTAGAAAAACAAGTAGTGTACTGAATTGTTGTGTAATATCAGTCCTCCTACATGGTAGTAAATGCTGGACAATCTCCTCACAGATGAAGAAGAGACTTGAAGCAACAGAAACAAAGAAAAGAATACTGAATTGTTGTGTAATATCAGTCCTCCTACATGGTAGTAAATGCTGGACAATCTCCTCACAGATGAAGAAGAGACTTGAAGCAACAGAAACAAAGAAAAGAATACTGAATTGTTGTGTAATATCAGTCCTCCTACATGGTAGTAAATGCTGGACAATCTCCTCACAGATGAAGAAGAGACTTGAAGCAACAGAAACAAAGAAAAGAATACTGAATTGTTGTGTAATATCAGTCCTCCTACATGGTAGTAAATGCTGGACAATCTCCTCACAGATGAAGAAGAGACTTGAAGCAACAGAAACAAAGAAAAGAATACTGAATTGTTGTGTAATATCAGTCCTCCTACATGGTAGTAAATGCTGGACAATCTCCTCACAGATGAAGAAGAGACTTGAAGCAACAGAAACAAAGAAAAGAATACTGAATTGTTGTGTAATATCAGTCCTCCTACATGGTAGTAAATGCTGGACAATCTCCTCACAGATGAAGAAGAGACTTGAAGCAACAGAAACAAAGAAAAGAATACTGAATTGTTGTGTAATATCAGTCCTCCTACATGGTAGTAAATGCTGGACAATCTCCTCACAGATGAAGAAGAGACTTGAAGCAACAGAAACAAAGAAAAGAATACTGAATTGTTGTGTAATATCAGTCCTCCTACATGGTAGTAAATGCTGGACAATCTCCTCACAGATGAAGAAGAGACTTGAAGCAACAGAAACAAAGAAAAGAATACTGAATTGTTGTGTAATATCAGTCCTCCTACATGGTAGTAAATGCTGGACAATCTCCTCACAGATGAAGAAGAGACTTGAAGCAACAGAAACAAAGAAAAGAATACTGAATTGTTGTGTAATATCAGTCCTCCTACATGGTAGTAAATGCTGGACAATCTCCTCACAGATGAAGAAGAGACTTGAAGCAACAGAAACAAAGAAAAGAATACTGAATTGTTGTGTAATATCAGTCCTCCTACATGGTAGTAAATGCTGGACAATCTCCTCACAGATGAAGAAGAGACTTGAAGCAACAGAAACAAAGAAAAGAATACTGAATTGTTGTGTAATATCAGTCCTCCTACATGGTAGTAAATGCTGGACAATCTCCTCACAGATGAAGAAGAGACTTGAAGCAACAGAAACAAAGAAAAGAATACTGAATTGTTGTGTAATATCAGTCCTCCTACATGGTAGTAAATGCTGGACAATCTCCTCACAGATGAAGAAGAGACTTGAAGCAACAGAAACAAAGAAAAGAATACTGAATTGTTGTGTAATATCAGTCCTCCTACATGGTAGTAAATGCTGGACAATCTCCTCACAGATGAAGAAGAGACTTGAAGCAACAGAAACAAAGAAAAGAATACTGAATTGTTGTGTAATATCAGTCCTCCTACATGGTAGTAAATGCTGGACAATCTCCTCACAGATGAAGAAGAGACTTGAAGCAACAGAAACAAAGAAAAGAATACTGAATTGTTGTGTAATATCAGTCCTCCTACATGGTAGTAAATGCTGGACAATCTCCTCACAGATGAAGAAGAGACTTGAAGCAACAGAAACAAAGAAAAGAATACTGAATTGTTGTGTAATATCAGTCCTCCTACATGGTAGTAAATGCTGGACAATCTCCTCACAGATGAAGAAGAGACTTGAAGCAACAGAAACAAAGAAAAGAATACTGAATTGTTGTGTAATATCAGTCCTCCTACATGGTAGTAAATGCTGGACAATCTCCTCACAGATGAAGAAGAGACTTGAAGCAACAGAAACAAAGAAAAGAATACTGAATTGTTGTGTAATATCAGTCCTCCTACATGGTAGTAAATGCTGGACAATCTCCTCACAGATGAAGAAGAGACTTGAAGCAACAGAAACAAAGAAAAGAATACTGAATTGTTGTGTAATATCAGTCCTCCTACATGGTAGTAAATGCTGGACAATCTCCTCACAGATGAAGAAGAGACTTGAAGCAACAGAAACAAAGAAAAGAATACTGAATTGTTGTGTAATATCAGTCCTCCTACATGGTAGTAAATGCTGGACAATCTCCTCACAGATGAAGAAGAGACTTGAAGCAACAGAAACAAAGAAAAGAATACTGAATTGTTGTGTAATATCAGTCCTCCTACATGGTAGTAAATGCTGGACAATCTCCTCACAGATGAAGAAGAGACTTGAAGCAACAGAAACAAAGAAAAGAATACTGAATTGTTGTGTAATATCAGTCCTCCTACATGGTAGTAAATGCTGGACAATCTCCTCACAGATGAAGAAGAGACTTGAAGCAACAGAAACAAAGAAAAGAATACTGAATTGTTGTGTAATATCAGTCCTCCTACATGGTAGTAAATGCTGGACAATCTCCTCACAGATGAAGAAGAGACTTGAAGCAACAGAAACAAAGAAAAGAATACTGAATTGTTGTGTAATATCAGTCCTCCTACATGGTAGTAAATGCTGGACAATCTCCTCACAGATGAAGAAGAGACTTGAAGCAACAGAAACAAAGAAAAGAATACTGAATTGTTGTGTAATATCAGTCCTCCTACATGGTAGTAAATGCTGGACAATCTCCTCACAGATGAAGAAGAGACTTGAAGCAACAGAAACAAAGAAAAGAATACTGAATTGTTGTGTAATATCAGTCCTCCTACATGGTAGTAAATGCTGGACAATCTCCTCACAGATGAAGAAGAGACTTGAAGCAACAGAAACAAAGAAAAGAATACTGAATTGTTGTGTAATATCAGTCCTCCTACATGGTAGTAAATGCTGGACAATCTCCTCACAGATGAAGAAGAGACTTGAAGCAACAGAAACAAAGAAAAGAATACTGAATTGTTGTGTAATATCAGTCCTCCTACATGGTAGTAAATGCTGGACAATCTCCTCACAGATGAAGAAGAGACTTGAAGCAACAGAAACAAAGAAAAGAATACTGAATTGTTGTGTAATATCAGTCCTCCTACATGGTAGTAAATGCTGGACAATCTCCTCACAGATGAAGAAGAGACTTGAAGCAACAGAAACAAAGAAAAGAATACTGAATTGTTGTGTAATATCAGTCCTCCTACATGGTAGTAAATGCTGGACAATCTCCTCACAGATGAAGAAGAGACTTGAAGCAACAGAAACAAAGAAAAGAATACTGAATTGTTGTGTAATATCAGTCCTCCTACATGGTAGTAAATGCTGGACAATCTCCTCACAGATGAAGAAGAGACTTGAAGCAACAGAAACAAAGAAAAGAATACTGAATTGTTGTGTAATATCAGTCCTCCTACATGGTAGTAAATGCTGGACAATCTCCTCACAGATGAAGAAGAGACTTGAAGCAACAGAAACAAAGAAAAGAATACTGAATTGTTGTGTAATATCAGTCCTCCTACATGGTAGTAAATGCTGGACAATCTCCTCACAGATGAAGAAGAGACTTGAAGCAACAGAAACAAAGAAAAGAATACTGAATTGTTGTGTAATATCAGTCCTCCTACATGGTAGTAAATGCTGGACAATCTCCTCACAGATGAAGAAGAGACTTGAAGCAACAGAAACAAAGAAAAGAATACTGAATTGTTGTGTAATATCAGTCCTCCTACATGGTAGTAAATGCTGGACAATCTCCTCACAGATGAAGAAGAGACTTGAAGCAACAGAAACAAAGAAAAGAATACTGAATTGTTGTGTAATATCAGTCCTCCTACATGGTAGTAAATGCTGGACAATCTCCTCACAGATGAAGAAGAGACTTGAAGCAACAGAAACAAAGAAAAGAATACTGAATTGTTGTGTAATATCAGTCCTCCTACATGGTAGTAAATGCTGGACAATCTCCTCACAGATGAAGAAGAGACTTGAAGCAACAGAAACAAAGAAAAGAATACTGAATTGTTGTGTAATATCAGTCTTCCTACATGGTAGTAAATGCTGGACAATCTCTTCACATGAAGAAGTGACTTGAAGCAACAGAAACAAAGAAAAGAATACTGAATTGTTGTGTAATATCAGTCCTCCTACATGGTAGTAAATGCTGGACAATCTCCTCACAGATGAAGAAGAGACTTGAAGCAACAGAAACAAAGAAAAGAATACTGAATTGTTGTGTAATATCAGTCCTCCTACATGGTAGTAAATGCTGGACAATCTCCTCACAGATGAAGAAGAGACTTGAAGCAACAGAAACAAAGAAAAGAATACTGAATTGTTGTGTAATATCAGTCCTCCTACATGGTAGTAAATGCTGGACAATCTCCTCACAGATGAAGAAGAGACTTGAAGCAACAGAAACAAAGAAAAGAATACTGAATTGTTGTGTAATATCAGTCCTCCTACATGGTAGTAAATGCTGGACAATCTCCTCACAGATGAAGAAGAGACTTGAAGCAACAGAAACAAAGAAAAGAATACTGAATTGTTGTGTAATATCAGTCCTCCTACATGGTAGTAAATGCTGGACAATCTCTTCACATGAAGAAGTGACTTGAAGCAACAGAAATGTGGTTCTACAGAAAGATGCTGACAATACAATGGAATAAACATGTGAGCAACGACGAAGTTTTGGATTAACTGGTAACAAAAAGAAAACTTGTACTTAACATCAGTAAGAGACAGAGCACATAATGAGGAAAAAGGACTTGGAAAAATTGATACTCCCAGGACAGATTGAAGGCAAAGAGGGTAGAGTAAAACAATCTACCTGGCGAATTTTCGTACATGGCTGGCGGAACAAGGTTTAGGAGAGATAATGGAATGAGAAAATTTATCTCTATCTATAAAAGGCAGGACGTGTGTGTGTGTGTGTGTGTGTGTGTGTGTGTGTGTGTGTGTGTGTGTGTGTGTGTAATGAATGCACGGCCGCAATTTTCGACGGATTTGCACCAAAATTTACGTGCACATGCTCCAAGTTAGAGGGAAGGCCAAGACCGACCTTGCATTTCCCAACTTCCATCGATAGTGGAAATAATCGATTTTTTCATGCTTCTAAGGCAGTTTTCATGTAGTTTGCGGCCATTTTGTACTGGCCAGAGTGAGAGCCTATAGCTGGATGCCACGAATAGGCAGGACGATTCTATTGGCCAGCGTGAGAGCCAACAGCTGACTGATACGAATGTTAACTAGCATGCTAGCATGCAAAAAAAATCGATAGCTGCATTCGTCATAAGTGGGAAAAATTTAAATCTGCATGGCACTTTACTCCAATTGGCTCATTCGCTTGCTTAAACTCAACGTTGATTCTGATTCCGCAGAACTGGGTTAGGTGTGAAAAAGTATTTGTTGTTAACATTCTTTTTTCAGAGTCTGTCTATATTTCTGAGATGAGGTATTATGTACATTATTTACATTATTCAAACTATTGTCCGCATCTTTGTCGCCATATTTATCACAACGTCAAGGACACATGGCACATAAAGGCGTTGGTTAGATCCAGTGACATGACGCAAAGAGTGTGTTAAGGCAGTGGAAAACTTTCAGAGGGAAATTAGCAGGAAATAACTGATAACTGAGATCCATCAAACATGGCACGAGGAACTAGAACAGTCTACCCCAGTGAGCGAAATAAAGGGTTCAGTTCGAAATTCTAACCACCTGAAGAAGGCCGGAGCGTACAACGGCCAAATCGTTGTGATAAATATGGCGACAAAGATGAGGACAATAGTCCGAATAATGTAAATAATGTATTCTTTTTTCATTCGGTTTTTCCAGTTTTTTCCAGTTACGAGTACTTTTTTTTAAAGCTGATCGTTTTGTGTTCATTTTGTTTAGTTCTTTTTTCGTAACGGATTTAATGTTTAGTATAGAGCTTCGAAAAAATTAGCAGTGTGAGATAGGCAAGAAGTAAGGCATGTAGCAACATCAGCACGGCAAAGGGCACTTCTTTAAAGGCAAGGAAGGGCAAAAATATTTTAAGTCAAGTAATAGCGATTGCTGTATGAGTCGTCCGATTTTTGAATCAAGCACGGGCAACGCCGGGCCATGCTGCTAGTTAAGAGCTATAAAGTACAGGAAATTGTGAAGAGCTATGATCGCCAACTTCCTGAAGGGAGACACGACACACAGAAGAATATTTTATTATATTCAAGATTATTCATTTAGGGCATTTTTTTTTTTTTTTTTTTTTTATGGGGGAGGAAAAGAAAGGTAAACATTGATTTAAGTGTAATCATTTATGAACCCTCATACGAATAGTCATTCGGGCTAATTACGTTGCGTGACGCCGAACAATTTAAACCCTCTTTCTATCAGCCTGGACACGGGAATGACACGTGGGAGGACTCAATGTTACCGTCTCGTACTGCCCACCAATTAATTGACAGTCTTCGAGGAGGATGACCGCTAGTCAATTTGGCTCAGATTTCGAAGGATACCATAACCTAATTTGAATCCCCGAAGACTGACTCTCTCTTTCCCACTCTATCTATCTATCTATCTATCTATCTATCTATCTATCTCCCGTTCGCGTTCTTTCTCTTTCAGACCAACATAATTTTTCCTGTTACAGCGAAAATCTCGACCTATATTTGTATATATCAGGGTCAATGTCACTGACTGTACAATTATATACACACAGCAGACGCACATACTCACACAAAGGGACAGACCACCTCACGAGACGCATATGCATACGCACTAGAGATACTTCTTTTATTCGCTAATCACTTTTTAGAACGTGGGTGATTATGGCTTTCCACAACTTCCTTAGCAACTCTTAACCCTTTAAAATTCTCCTTGAGTTTGTGGACATTATTCTGTCATTAATTTATTCGTTAAGTCGGTTACTTGTTCTTTCCTATTGCTCTTCTTGCCTTCAATATAAACTGTAAGTGTTAATTTCACCCAGCCTACTTTCCTCATTCCACAATAGTATTTTATTTCTGTTAATATCCCTTCCCTTGTCGTTCTTATTCCCCTTAAAACTTCCCCATTATTCATATTGTCTATGTTATTTTTTGCATTTGCTGCTTTGAACTATATTTCTGTTGTTTGAAGCCACTTCTTCGTCGATGAAGAAAAAATCTCCACCATTCATTGCATTATTTATATTATTCGAACTGTTATCTTCCTCTTCATTGCCATATTCAAAACGCTTCGGCCGTTGTAACCTCTGGCCTTCTTCAGGTGATTGAAATTTCGAACCGAACCATTTATTTCGTCTACCGGGGTAGATTGTTCTAGTTCCACGTACCATGCCTCTTCCAGATGTCTCAGTTATTTCCCTTTAACTTAACTCCCCAAGTTTTGGTTCACCACTTGAACTCACAACTCTTTGGGTCTAGTCACTGGATCTAACCAACGTCTTTATCCACTGGGCCATGTGTCCTTTCGGCGGACGAAATAAAGGGTCCAGTTCGAAATTCCAAACACCTGAAGAAGGCCGAAGCATACAACGGCCGAAACGTTGTGAATATGGCAATTAAGATGAGGATAACAGTCCGGATAATGTAAATAATTCAAGTAATCATAATACTTCATCTCAGAGATACAGACAGATAAAGAATTAGATATTAGAAAGTACTTTAGCATTCTTTTCTTCGTCAAATTACATTGTCCGATCGCTTAATAGAGAGGTTCTTAATTCCCCACCTTCTTTACGCTCTTTTTGCGATATTAGTACCGACTGGTGATCCCTATATTCAAATTGCACAGCTAATTGGAACATGTTTATTTTTATTTATTTATTTATTTATCTATTTATTTATTTTGCACCGGGTCACATCATACAAGCAGTCGGATTTCAGTTTGCAGGTTTTTGCCCCATACACATATTGCAATTTCAGATATTTTTTTTAAATACAAATCTAAATATGTAGACAAAAAGAACTGCTAATTGAAATTGCTAGATGTGACCGTAAGTTCTATGTTAACAGTTTCTTCTCTCGAACTTCTCGCTTGTGGAATTCTCTTTCGACTTCTTGCTTTCCAATCAGTTTTGATCTTCAAGAATTTAAATGCAATGTCAATCATAATGTTCTATCAGCTTAAATACCGTTCTTTTATTGTTCTCTTTCATTAATGTTTTTTTCTCATTCTTTTAAATTCACTATCCCCCCCCCTTACGTCTTAGTAGCTTTCTCTCCTTGTCTAGATGAAATGATTAAAAAAGTAAAATATAAAATGTTGTCCAATCTGGATGGAAAGTGTTAAAAGATTCTGTTAAAACTGCAGCAAACCTAACTCTCCTGTGCACTTACTACCTCTTAGAATTCGGTAGTACCCTTAAGCGGGGGTGCCACCTCCCATGTGGAGAACCACTGTCTTAATACTTTGCTTAGTTTCTGGAAGGCAACTTTCACTCGTCTGATTCGCCTCAGGATTTCTGTGTTCCATTTTCCGTCGTCTGTTATTACAATACCCAGATAGTTAAATTTCTGTACTTGCTTCGTTTTTGACGTCCTCGGTACGTGCGAAATGCCACCCAGCATTTTGGGTAATATGAACAGTGCGCGCAGACCGAATATAATAGGATTTTTACTGATAACCTTTTGCAGTATTATTTCTGAAACCATTCTATACATTCTTAAAGAGACTACATTAAAAGACACGGTGAGAAATAAAGACTGGCGAAGTGATTTTATTTATTACTAATTTTCCCGACCACTTGAGTAGAAGTCTTTATATATAATTATACTGTATAGATCGCAAGATAGACAAAACTAGTAATACGGCTTTTACTAGTACGCAAATATAATGAGTATGTTTGGTAAGAATAGTGTGTTGCGCTAGTCTTCTAAATGAAGAAGTCCTGCTTACCCTGAAATTTTAAATTCTTGTTTTGTATATTATATATTCGCGACATTCGTCATCCAACCTTTCAGAGTAGAAAATTTGAAATCAAATCTTAAAATTGGTCTTTATCTGCTCTATTGCCTATTGAATTTTCATCGTGAATATCTTTTTACGGACGCTTAGTAATCAGTCTCAAATATTTTGCCACGAGTTCTGACATGTTTTTCTATTCAACACTTCCTTGCTACTACAACGTCTAAGATATCCATACCTTGACAATAACTATTTTTGAATAACTTCTCTCTGAATACGGAGCAAAGGTAAATGGGATAAAATGCTGAACAAGAAAATGCCTATTTTATAGAATCGTCCAGAATCTTCAACTATTTGGGAGGGGGGGATTTGATGGTAGCTGCGAATGATTTCGCAATTTTCATCGTTGTTTTCATTTTTCAAGTTCTGGATATAGTAAACAGTTTTATTATTATTTTAATAATTTAAAACTTCGAAATCCAGGATATTTCATAAAAAAATAACTGGCATTTGTTTACATCTACGCAGAACGAATTGATTTCCATCCGACGTGATATTTCTGTCATTAAGTAAATAAATATTCTGAGATTAGATGCGACACAAGGGGTACCCAATGAGGATCGAAATCACTACTCAGTTGTCACTGATCTAGCGAGACCATTACACCACCTCGAAGTGCCCCTTAATGATTTTCTAATCGTAGCTTAGATTTGACACAAGGCCGAAAGTATGGAGCACGGAGTGAGGATCGAACGCATTACTTAGTCGTAATTGATCTAGCTCTCTGATTCCAATAAATATTCGTTTTATATATCTATGAATCACACAGGGAGTAATAATGTGAGACGTGGTGTAATCTTTCGATTAAAGATCTGTAAAAAATGAAATTAATTTTTATACACTCATAACGCTGGCGAATTGAATAAAACTCGATTGCTTTCTTTAATTATTCCATGTGTATTTCAATATATATTCAGATCTTCATTTGTTTTCAGTCTTGAGATCAAATTCCAGCATGGATTGAAATTTCGCAAATTCTGAAAATATTAAACATCTTATTCTTTGTCCGTCATATCTACTTATGATCTATTTTAAAGTTTTAATCTCCCAACACTTTGTTAATTTGATTCTTCAAAATGCACGCCGTTTAATGCAAATGCCTGCAATTTGTTTTCCTCTGCACAAAACGAACAAGTTTTCATTCTAACTGCACAGATATATCGGCGTCGTCGGCTTTATCTCGATTTCAAGAATTTAATTTCTTCTTTGCTGATCACTTCCTTTATTATGTCAGCGTTGAGGACTAAATTCGCCGCCAACGTTCAGGTTCAAGACTAGAAGCTTCCAGTTTCACCAAAACCTTCTCAAGTCACCCACTACCTATCGTCGTTTGGCTTTACAAGAGTTGGTTGCGAGTGAAAGAAATGAAATCAGATTAGAAGAATGAGCCGTTAACCTGAATTTGCCAAGAATTCCATATGCTACCATCATAAATAAACATTTAGCTTGCAATTAGTATCTATTTTATTTATTTATATACCACGAAAATTTAATAATGCGAGGCACCGTTTAGATGCGAAGTGTTAAATAAATGTTCCTAGATGTCACTCAAAAAATTTACGTAGTTTTTATCGAGTTTTCTACGTTTTGGGCTAATCATGCAAATTTCATCTTTTAAATTTTTTTTCGGATCATCTCGAGCCAAGGATCTGTTTTTAATGTTTGCGCTTTTTTTTTTTTTTTTTTTTTTCTCGAGAAAACGCCCAAAACACAGATACAAATGATGCTTTGTCAAGCCTGAACATTTCGTTCTGAATAAGTAACTTGATAGAATAAAATAAAAACAATTGAGTAATAACTTATTTTGAAACTGAAACATTTCACATCCTGATGACATTGACTTATGAACAACGTCGCCCCATTTAGTACACAAGATGTTTATCCTATGTGAACATATCCACTGAGGAAATTTGAACACGTAATTCCATACGAGGACAAAAGTTCATGCATACAGATATGTATAAAAACTAAGTTTTATAAATTGACATGACATATTGTTTCAATTCGGAAATCAAATCTGTTTTTATTTCGCATATTTTTTTTTTTTTTTTTTGACTTTTGATAGTTCTAGGAAAAACGCTTGGAGAGTCGGCTATATTTTCAGAATAAAATTTCTACTCTATCTCGACTTAATAAGCCGACTTTTCAATGTCGTTCGGTCGCCTAAAAGGATTCCCTTTATTGTTGTTGCTCATTAAACGAATGCTTATGTGTTTCTTTATGGCATCGGTTCTTAGCTATATATATATACATACATACATATATATATATATATATATATATATATATATATATATATATATATATATATATATATATATATATAGTGTAGTTACGCAGACAATCCTTTATTTATTTATGTTTCATAACAGACGACAGACAAGATACTGCGATTAAGCATTTTATTTAATTTTTCTTGTGTCTGAACAAATGTTTTCTTTTCTAGACACAGTGTGTAGAAACTGTTTAAATGTTCTGTAATTCAAAGCGCTTTCGGTTATACTTTTAGCCATTATCAATGATGATTATATTTTTGTCTTTAACTGGGTGGATGGGTTGTGTGTATGCTTCTAGAGTTATAGGGATGTTTTATTTGCAGAACACAGAACATTATGGTTGTGTTCGTAGTTAATATTATTGAATGTTGGATTTTTCTTTTTTTTATTATTAAGGCTTCCATTATTTTTAATCTTTTTTGTATGTAGAAGAGGTTATTATGTTTGTATTTTCTACTAGTATATTTCGGATGGATTGATTGTTGTAGTCTACTCTAACAGTTATTTTGGCTGGAGCGGCTTGTTAAAATGTTTATTTATTTGGATTAATTATTTTTACTTGTTTTGCCTTTTTATTTTTCATTTTCATTTATTCTTTTCAGTATAATCTAACGGTTATTTTGGCGGAAGTGGTTTGTTAATTTGTTTATTATTTGCTTGGATCAATTTATTTTACTTGTATTTCTTATTTATTTTATTTATTCTTTTGAGTTTTCGATTTTTAAGTAACGTAGTAAAAATTTGTTTTCGTGTCTGCATATTGAGATGAATTCTAATCGTTTAATTAATAGTTTGTTTCGATCTGGAAAGTTAATAATAGCTATTTTTTCCTCTAAGCAAAGTTTGCAGTTTTTGGATTGATTGTTGCAGGTTGCTGTTCTTTTCCTAATTTTCCATGAGATTTTTGGTGCGATTTCCGTTTTGTTTTTAATTTTCCAGATATACTATGCTGTTCACATATTTACTATTTGGGAAAGATGTTTAGTGTGCATAGTTTCTTTGTTTCCAAGGTCCTTCAGTTACTCCTATGTATATTTTTTCTTCATTATCCAGTGATTTTACCGTGACTTAAAACGTAAACGTTTAAGAGACATTCGTTCATTATTCTTCAGTTACAGATGGGTTTAATCTGTTCGGGTGGTTTGTTGATAGGTTTCCTGTTGTGCTTTTTTGTGCCATGTTCTCTGTGCAACTGGAGCTGATTTTTAGTGTTTTATTGAATATTTTGTGGAGAGTGTTTGATTCGGGGAAGTGTTTCATGAATATTTTCCCTACGTTTGTTTTTACGTTTTTGTTGTACGGTGGGTTGAACCATATGATATTTCTCTTCCTGATGGCCTTTCTTGTGCTCTGTGGTGAGTATGTGAGTGTTGCCTGGAATTCACTATCTTTTAGGGCTCTTTTCAAGAAAATCTACTAGGTTAATTCTTATGTCTATGTCAAATCCGTTATTTTTGAAAATCTTTATTATTGCTTTTCTAGTTTTGTCTATGTTTTATTTGTTAGGGTTTTTAAGATCATGAAACCGTCATCCCTGTAGAGTCCTGTATCATTTTTATCTATTATTGGGCTTAGTTCATGTAGTAAATGATGAGTTCGCAGAAGAAGCACCGTCAAAGCTTCCCATTGTACTGTCAAAGATTCCTTCTTTCTTTAACGCTGCGTCTTCATTGTCGAATAATAATGATTTACGGGAGTCTTTAATGATATCGATTTCGTTTGTGTTTATTTTTATTTGTTCCTGGGCTAAGGTGATGGCCTTATCTAGCATGGCTTCTGTTATGGATGCGCAAGATTCTTTTTTGTCTAATTGTATAAATTGGCAATTATGTTTCTTTTTTATAGTGTGGATCCAGTCTGTAGTTGTTTTTATGTTTTTCCGCTGGTTTACTCCTAACGTCTTCCTTAGCTCTGAATTAAGTCTTTCTATTATCGTCTCTTTCCTGACATAAGGAAATTTCTTTGCAGTCTCTGGAGGTTTGTTATGGAGTAGTTTCACAGTGGAGGCTTGTATTTGTACTAAGTTGGTCCTAAAATAGGTTCGACGTACAAAACGTTAGGAACTTGATATAATAGGTAATGACGCAGAGAAATCTAGTTGTGGTCGCTGATACATTAGTATCCGACAAACGGTCGTCCGGCATCGACAGACTGACCCACTGAACGACCCTTCTCAGCGACTCCCACGTTACTCTTACTACTCCTACTAAGGTGGGAGAGTCTATTAACTATAGAATAGGTGTGTTCCACTATAACAAGGTTAGTGAGCGTTTCTTTACTTGTTTTATGCTCTGGTTAAGTCATTTAAATATTTAATTTTTTTAGACGCGTTCCAACCTTATCTCCTAGAATTTTCTAACTAGTCTTGGTCGAAATGTTGTCTAGATCCTAACAAAAAAAGAAAAAGGAAAAAAATGAGCATAAAATTGTGTTTATTCATATATATTAGGTTGGTGCAAAAATAATACGTCAAAAAAACGACATTATTTTTGCACCAACCTAATATATATATATATATATATATATATATATATATATATATATATATATATGAAGAAATATAGTTTGATGGTGCACTATATTTATGGTATAAAGAGCTCAATATCAGAGATAGAGCGTGTGTAAATATAGATATAAAAGTGAACATTAGAAGTCAACACTCAGAGGCGACAGACCGATTCATGCTAGACGCAATCGTCAGGCCTGATTATATATATATATATATATATATATATATATATATATATATATATAGATATAGATATATAATTGGAGACTGAAGTCAACACAGTCTGTTACATTTGTGAACGTAATCTTCACTCCATATTTACTGTATTTTGGCTCTACTATTTATATATGCTGGTCAATAGTGCATTATGAGCAGCAAGGTCTATTGTTCATGGTACTATAGGTAAATTGTCGCTATTATATATTTTTAATTCCACTTATGTGAATTGTTTGTTTTTGATTTTGTCAACTCCACAGTATAGTAGGTTTAGTTGGGCACCGTCTGTGAGAAAAAGATCACAATGACGCAATTCGCTCCTACAGAAATTTGGAAACGGCATGCTATACTACTTGGGATTCTCATCGGAAGCTCCAATACGAACCTTTCAAAGGGTTTGGGTGTCAATCTGAGGACAGTACAGAGGATTCGGAAAGAGTTGGGTGAGTCTAATGGTATTTATAAAGTGATCACTATTGATAGAGACCTTATGCCTCCATTTATCTACCCACAGAGCCCCAGACTCAACAAGTCCCCTATGAAATGCCTTGAGGAAGTACTTCTGTCCTGTGTGAAGAGGGTGGCTGCTGGAAGACCTTATATCTGCCAACAAGACTCTGCACCATGCCACACAAGTCGGAGAACCCAGTTATTGTTGTCAGACAATTTCTGCGACCACATCATCCCTTATATCTGGCCACTTAACTCCTCAGACTGCAATTCCCTTATTATGTGTGAAGCACAGCTGATCAGGTGACGAACAAAACTCTTTGTAATATCAAAAATGAACTGAAGGCAAGCATTATAGTAGCATTCACCAACATAAACAAGGAGACCGTCCAGAAGAGTTGCAGGAGATTTTTATTCTTTATTTTTATGTTTTTTATTCAATAAATTTACTCTTTAGCATTTCAAGATGTTTTTGTGTAATTTTGGTAAATATATCTATTAAAATGAGATGTCAGTGTTATTTTCAATTTTACCTAAATTATATGACACTTTAGTTTATCCATCGCACCCTCTCTCTCTCTCTCTCTCTCTCTCTATATATATATATATATATATATATATATATATATATATATATCGCACCCTGTGTTAGGGTTAGGGTTAGGGTTGCACCAGGACTATTGTCCTCATTTGTGTTATTTTTATTTGTTGACCTTCAGCCGGCATCAGGTATTTGTCGGTCCAGTTAACCTACAGGAAATTTCAAACTGTGCTCTTTATTTAATCTGTGGAATTACATTGTTCTCGTTCCGTTGCCGACGTCTACGGATATATCGTCTAGTTTTTATTTAGTTCTTTTTCCACTTAATCTAAGTCTGAACTACCCGGCCCGGAGATTGAACTTACAATTACTTTCCAACTAAATTTACGGCTAAATAGCCTCGGGGATTAAAAAAGTTGTGTTTCTTAAGAATGTGGAATTTAACAAAATTGACTACAAGGAATATTAAAATTAGGCCTTTTTTGTAAAACTAAAGGAAGCTATGGAGAGCCATTACAGTCCACATCCTGAAACAGCATCTAACTTATGGAAGACTATTCGTTACTTAATGTCCTGTAAACATTTTTCAACTTGTAAATAATCGTCATAGTGAATACCTGTAATCTGTCTTTTTTGAAAATGTAATATCTGTAGTAAGAGTAATAAAGCAAAGCATGGAAAAAAGACTAATCAACAATTACAAGACGACAGAATGTATAGTTGTTAGCAAGAAAAATGGAAACCTATGAAGTGGATGTGTCGAAATTATGCGTGTACAGAAATAACACTATATAGGACAACAAATGTGACACCGAAATCCGAAGACATATCGGAACAGCGAAAACGCCTTCCAAAAGCTATGCAAATTATTGAAAAAAAGAATTTGTTTCGTTAGTGTTGAACTACTGTATAATACGAATCCTCTCCCGTGGCAGTGAATGCTGGACAATATCCTCACAGATGAAGTCAACGGAGTCAACAGAAATATGGTTCTACAGAAGGATGCTGAGAATGAGATGAATTGAAAATGTGAGCAATAAGGAAGTTTTAAGGAAAATAGACATATTTAGTATCTAGCATCAGAAAGATATAGTTGACATTTATGTGACACATGATGAGGAAAGAAGGCTTAGAGATTTGACACTCATAGATTTGAGGGACGGAGGGAAACAATGAGTAACTTACATAACGAACAGGAGTAAATATATGACAAAACTGGAACTAGGAAGGATAGTAAGAAGGCAAACATAGAGCTGCACAGAATCGGAATTTGTGGAGAGCCATAATCGCCCGCTTAAAAGGTGCAACACGTAAAAAAATAAGTTTATCAGGCTGTATTCAGGATTCGAACTCAAATTGCTGATTCGGTTATTCTCATCATTATTGATTTTACCTCTTCTACTTTTTCCCAAGAAAAACATAATAGGGATTAAAACTGCTTGGAGATAAGGGATTTGTAGGAAAATCCATTAGAGCCTTGGATCATGACTCTCTACAATTTCCTATTCTTTGTGGCTCGTAGTAAATGTTGTCTTTTTGCTACAATGTCTGATTCTGCCAATCATTTAGAGAAGCTCATTGCGTAGATTATGCGCTATGTTCCTTTGTAAGTATCATCATTTCATCTTTCCTCGACATTATGTGCCCTAAAAAATTCAGTTGCCTCTTTCTGATGCTAAATATGTCTCCTTTTCGTTTCCATTTTCTCTAAAATTCTTCCTTCAAGTCTTTTCTTCATCTGTGAGGAAATTCTCCAGCATTCACTGTTGTATAGGAGGATCGATATTACATAACAACTAGGTGCTCTTTTCTTTCTTCCTAGCAAAAATTTCCTGCCTTCTTAATACTTTGCTTAGCTTTTGGGAGGCAATAAAGTTTCGGTGTTTCACTTTCCGTCTGCTATTAAAACGCTTCCCAGACATTCAAATTGTACCTGCCAGATCTTGATATCTCCAATTTGTAATTTGCATATTGGGCTGTACCTGCTGACAACCATACATTTTGTCTTCTTGCAGTTGTTTAGTTAATTTCATGTCCTTGGTAGCGCTTATTAAATGTTATACTTTTGTCAGGAAAAAAAGAGCATAAAATTGCGTTTATTCAATATATATATATATATATATATATATATATATATATATATATATATATATATATATATATGTTATTATTATTATTATTATTTTATTAAATAATATCGACAAGTTTTGTCTCTTTATTTTAAGTAAGTTCTTTTCGTATACACGAATTTGTTGTTGCTTTGAAATGCATTATTGTTTCGTCCGTGTATTGGTTGATATATTGAAATGTAATTGTCATCTTTGATAATGGCTTATGTAAGCCGAAAGCTTAGATTGGATTTAAACATGTATCAATATGGTGATTTCGTTTCGTCTTTCAATGATAATGTTATTAAGCTTATCAGACAATATGAAAGGAACTTACTTAAAATAAATATACAAAACTTGTCTATATTATTTAATGAAACATGCATTAATAAATAATTGCTGCCTAAATATACACTATATATATATATATATATATATATATATATATATATATACAGTGTAACCCGGATATAAGAGAGTTGTCGGGACCGGAGAAGAAGTCACTTATATCCAGGTTTCTCTTATATCCGGGTTTGGTCTATTTTATATACATTAACACAGGCTCTAATTTAGGACCAGATAAAATATCTCTTATATCCGGGTCTCTTATATCCGTGTTACACTGTATGAAGAAATAAGGTGCGCTATATTTATGTGATAACGTGATCAATATCAGAGATAGAGCGTGTGTAAATATAGATATAAAAGTGAACATAGAAGTCAACACAACAGAGGCGACAGTTAAACCTGTTAAAATAAATCAGTAAGCTTAATAGAAATAGAAATTAGTTGAATAACAAAAATTTCGTCTACCGTTTACCGAGCCGACGCTCATAGATGAAAGAGCGACTTTAATAAAATAGTTGACTAAATAGAAATGATAAACACACGTACATTGCTGATAATTTCAATGGCAAAGAATGAATTCAGAGAAAACCTAAGAATAAAAACTAATCCTTTAAGTAAGATAAACTCGCCTATTATTTTGCTTCAATAAACAAAATTCATTTCAGTCCCAATGACAAATGGTGGTAAAGCGCAAACAATAAATGAATTATGATCTGATTGTTCAACAAGCCTTGAAGTGTACTTCTCTAAATAGCGTGATGAGATTGTATCACTATTTTAGTCAGTTGGGCTTATTTCATGCAGCCATATATATTTTATTCAAGTCGTTGTCTTACACCAGGACCGTGTCCCCAGTAAACAGTGTTCAAGCCGAAAAGATGAGGGGGAAAAGATTGAAACGAGAATGGGTGGTCAATTAAATGACCTTCAGAACCGATGAAAGAAACGACAGGATGACGCCAATTCGTGGGATGGTGTAGCTAAGGATCAACAGATTTTGCCGGCCAGACAACCGATCAGTTGAATCAGACGATGACGAAAACGGCGACCATGATGGTTTTGGGTAGCGAGGGTCGATATACAAGATAAAAAGTCAAAAACCAAGGCGAAAAATTAAGAGGTGGGAAGTCCTTGTCTTCAACATGATGAGAGTTGTGCGGGGGGAGCAGAAATTGTGTCGATGGGAAGGGGAGAAAAGACAAATTGATGCGGTAATGTTTTGAAGAGAGTCGGAAATTAATATGCGGCTGCAGATAGATAGATAGATAGATAGATAGATAGATAGATAGATAGATAGATATAAGTTGGTTGTGTAAGATAGATAGAAAGAAGTAAGTTGTTTTAGATAGATAGATAGATAGATAGATAGATAGATAGATAGATAGATAGATAGATATTAACAGCCTGGAATAGATATATTTCAACTGATAGATAGATAGATAGATAGATAGATAGATAGATAGATAGATAGATAGATAGATAGATAGATAGATAGATATAAGTTGGTTGTGTAAGATAGATAGAAAGAAGTAAGTTGTTTTAGATAGATAGATAGATAGATAGATAGATAGATAGATAGATAGATAGATAGTGAGCACTAAAAACTCAATATGAAAAAAAAATAGAGAACGAAATGACAGGTTACTTGAAAAATATCATCAAAGTTAGTTCAGTGTTGTTTATATATATATATATCATTTCTTTCCGAGTTGACCACATCAGCCATGACGGACACTGAATGTCACTGAGTGCAACTCCCCGACTATAGTTTCTATGAGAGCCTACTCATTGCTGAGAGTGACCCGACGAAAGTTAATGATTTTCAAGAGCTTTTTGTAGTTTTCCAGTATAGTCTGTACATGTCACATTTTATTTAGCGCCACACACCCTCACGCAAACACACACACACAGATATATATATATATATATATATATATATATATATATATATATATATATATATAGTCCAAAGGTTTGTTGGTGCCGAATGGTTTTGGTTAAACTATTAGCCATTTCCAAGGATTATTTTTGTTATACGTCTATAATCAATTGGTATGTAAGTAACGTTGTAGATGTTATCAAATTTACTGAAATTTCTTAATTTCCGAATACGGCCAGTATGTTGTAACCGTGTTCATAATCATATAGTTTATAATAATTGGTTTCTTCTTTTTATATAATAAATGTTTCCATTCCTTTTAAACGCTTTTTTGCAGTGGCGGGTACTTATCACACTTTTGTTATCGGTGTGTATGAAGTGTATTGATTTGATTTGTTGCGCAGTGACTCGATGCTGAATTATTAGGTTGGTGCAAAAATAATGTCGTTTTCTCACATAGTAACATATGTGAGAAAACGAGATTATTTTTGCACCAACGTCACTAAATGTCACCATATTGAACTCTGATTGGAGCTCTAAAAAGAAGACACTGTCGCACAAGACAATTTTTTTCTCGATAAAATCTACCATTCTACAAACTTAAGTGAAGTTGAAATTGTTTGTTGCAACCGTAAGTTCTACGTCAATAGTTTCTTCTCCAGCACTTCTCGCTTATGGAACTGTTTTTTTTTTTTTGTTTTTTTTTTGGCTTCCTTCTTTCCCATCAACTTCGATCTTCAAAAATTTAAATGAAATATCAATCGTCGTCATCTTTCTATTTTTTTATTGTCTTCCCTGTTTTTTCACATTCAGTGACCCCCTTCGCATCTTAGCGGCTTTTCTCCGCTTTTCTCCACTTGCTTGAATGAGAGATAATTTTAAAAAATAAAAAATATACCCCGGGTGTAACAGCAAAATTGTCCAAATCGTGTAACGTTGTCCAATTTAGATTAAGCTCTGAACCGTTATATCTTAGAAATAATTAAAGATATCTCCGAAGTTTTTATAACACAATTGGATTCTATTTGAGTAATAAAAATCTATAATTTCTCTCCAAGCTTAACAGAAAAATCGTGATGAAATCGATCATAAACAGAAAAGACATGGTCATCATTAATTAATCATAGCTAAAGATCAGAAGCTCATGAAGGATTGAAATAAAGTTCAAATATATATATATATACATATATATATATTATTATTATTATTATTATTATTATTATAGGATCATTTTTCAACGTATTTAAGATGATCTTTGCCTTCTCTAACCTTCTAACTTCATGTCTTGGAGTAACAAGGTGCCTCACACATTTCATGTACGATTTCATTTTCAAGTCTTTTTTTACTGTTCCTTGGATTGTCATATCTGAAACTCCTCTCTCAAGTCAAGTGCCAAACGTCTTATGGATTGAGATGGAGCTTTTCTAATTGATCTCTTTAGCACTAAGTTAAAATGAGGATCTCCCTTCCTATTGTGACCTCCTGATCCAATTTCCTCTCTACTGTTCCCTCTTTTTAAATCTATTCACCATTCTCTTGATGGTTCTTGAATGGACTTTGAAGATGGAATCCATGGTATGAATGTTGGCACCATTACTGAATTCCTGAATGATCTTTTTCCTTCCACCATTGCTCAGTTGGACATATATAGTGGGGCTGACACAAAGCAATCTTAACCTGTTCTCTTTCTATCTGAATAACCCAAAGGGTTTTTCATTGAGCCTTACGATAAATGGTGTCAAGATCGTTAAACCTCTTAAAAAAGAATCTCAGTTAGTTTAGTAATTTTTTTTTTTTTTTTTTTTTAGATATTAAACATTTTGAGGGATGGGCAATTATGCTGTTACACGATTCAGACAATTATGTTCTTACACCAGGTATATGTGCAGGGTGCTGAAAAATTTTCTGAAACAATTTCTGATGTTTGGAAAGTTGGTCGGCCCGATTAATTTTCAGCACCTCCTCGTAGATAGATATGTTCTATCGGGGTAGAGGCTTTTGTTCTGTCGGCTTTATTAATGAAGTTCTGTCCCAAGGCACCGTGCCAAACCATCGAATCGAGATTGGATGAATTAAAAATTTGCAGAAAGATTGGAACTGTCTGGACAGATCACAGTCTTATTGATATCTGGAATGATAGTGAGAAAGGTGCTGGAGTTTTGTGAAGAGTTGCTCTCACTCAATCTCTAGCGGTAAGGTCAGTTTGACGAGAACAGCGAAATGTATGAAGTATAATTTTCATAATAAATAAAGGAAACGATTTTGAAAACTATTTGTCAGATTTTAGATATGAACAGCAAAGCTCGGTTTGTAGAATTAAATAATCTCAAAGATATTTGACAGGTTTTGGCATTTCTGGCCTTCTCTTCAAGCTCAATGGTTATGGTGTCTTTAGCCGGATATTTGAATTAAACCAATCGCTCTTAACAAATCGGGTAATGAAGATCATGACGAACGGACACGTTACTAGTTCTTAAGGCGGAAACGACCTCGATCAGTTGTTAACAGGGGCAAGAAATGGCTTTTAAATTTCAATGCCTAAAAAGGTAACTATAATCCTTTTAATCATTATAGAGAGCCATTTTTGCCCTCTATCAGCTGAGCTGGTGCTAAACTCCATGAAAGCAGCTCACTTCGTCTTATTAAGAAGTTTGATTCATTGTGTCGTGTCAGACAATTCTTTAAGTCTGAATCTATGTGGCACATTTATAAATCTACCATTTTTCCGTACATTGAATATTTGCTGCCATATCTGATCTGGTGCCGCGGTTATATATTTCGAGATTCTCGACAAAATCCAAAGAAGGGTTTGTAATATTATCGGCCATAACCTGGGATCTCGACTTCAGTTACTTTCCTACCGCCGTGGTGTCGTTTCTCTCGATGCTTTCTTTAAATCTTTTCATGGCAGTTGTTATTCTGAGCTCATCATTGGTATTTCGACCAAATGAATTTAAGTGAACTACTACATTGGCTACTTGATTTAATCGGTTTAATGTTGAAATAGCTAAATGAGATCCTAAGTTCTATTCTAATCCTTTCTTTTCTTGTATTTCACGCCTGTCAAACTCTCTTGCTTTCCTGTCACCTACAATCTGCAAAAATTTAAATGCAATGCCAATCGCCATTTTCTGTCTTTCTGAATCCTTATATTGTCCTTTTTCCTCACTAAAGTCTTCTCATTTTCTTTTCACTTCCAATATCCCCTTGTGTCTTAGTGGAATTACAACCTTGCTTGGGGTGAAATTATTAAAAAAAAACATTATAAACAATATATACAATTGAATAGTATTAGTAATAATAATTTTTATTTATAAACAACTGAAGATACTACTACTACTACTACTAGTAGTAGTAGTAGTAATAATAATAATAATAGTGATCAAAGACCACAAAAACACAAAAGTCCTGTTCTTTTATTGACCATTCTCCTCCCTAAATTCTTCTTATTCTCTTCCACTCGCAGTAATTACTTGCATCTACGCTTCGAGTGAAATGATTGAAAAAGAATTTGCAGAAGGATGAAAACTATGGATATTTCCTGTCACATTTATTGAACTGATCTGATTTATTGCAG
This sequence comes from Acanthosepion lycidas, assembly GCA_963932145.1. Classification (NCBI taxonomy): domain Eukaryota; kingdom Metazoa; phylum Mollusca; class Cephalopoda; order Sepiida; family Sepiidae; genus Acanthosepion; species Acanthosepion lycidas. Next base: position 2,065,285 of record OZ010586.1, read on the forward strand.
AGAATAGCGTAGGGGAAAATATCTTTTGAAAAAAGATGCATGCGTGGATATGCATGTTTGCCCACAGACAAGGGAAGACAGCTTAAACATGAAAATAAAGTTTTGTTTCTAAAAATAACAAAAACGTCGTAATAGTTCAACAACATATGTCGCACGGGTTGGTGAAATAAAACATCCATTACGAATTTGTCCAAATCAGCCAGATTACAAGGAGGCGCTGAAAAGTTTCGTCTGACCAAAAGAAGGAATTCAAAAACAAATTCTAATGTTTCGTCAAACTTAGGGTAGTGGGTCAGACAGAGAATTTTTCAGAACACACGCATACATATACATATACATATACATATACTTGCATATATGGCCTGTCGTTATATTTGTGCATGGAAATATCCAAAATATCAGCTAGCTTTTATTATTCTTATTATTATTAAGGACGCCATTTAAGAAGAAAAGTGTTTGACAATGTTAAAAAATTTTCAACATTATTTCTGTCTTCTTCAATTTATATTCTTTAAAAATTTCAAGTATAAAAATGTATAAATCTACAAAAAATTATAACTCTTTGTACAAAAGTTGTTTGTCTTCTAATGAAAAACGGCTGTACTGGTAATCAGCGCGTCAAAACGAAAGAAACACCGCCAGCAAGATGGCGTGTAACTGAAACGTGCTTAATATTATGGCGATCTTGTTCATCTTGAAATTACAAGAAGATAATAGACATAATAGACATCTTGGAGGCATTTCATTCGTTTTGACGAGTTCATTACCAAGATAGCCTTTTTTTTTTTCATTAGACTTTCTGTCAAAATATTGTCAAACACTGTTTTTTCTTCTTTTTTTTTCTTTTCTTAAATCGCGCTCTTGATGAAATATATTGAAAGAATTACGTCAATCAGTTTGTTTATTATTATATTAATAATAATCTTATTATTTCTACTTGTCCTTTCCTTAGTGAGCACGACTGTTACATCCTGCCAATCCATAATAATGGACTATTATCGCGTGACAAAACAAAAGACATATTAGAGAAGCTACCTGTTTTCAGTGAGAAAATGAAAGAACGATAGATAGATAGATAGATAGATAGATAGATAGATAGATAGATAGATAGAAATGTTTAACGTCTTTTTCAATGAAATCGAAAAGTTGTCAATTTCAAATCTTTTTACTTGTACATTTGTACCCACTTATTTCTTTAAATATTGCAATATATTGTTAAATATTTAACGATGCGATAGAAGAATTTCTATCGATATTTTATTGTAGTAAAACTCGCCATGAGCTTATTCAATCATTAATCTAAGAATTAAGAGTCATCAAAAAATTCAAATAGGAAAACTGAGAAATTTTCACGGGTTTTTCTAATAAATTACCAGTCATCTCAATTCATTTTAGAAAATTCTTACGGAAGTGAATACAGAACTCACTATGGATAGCTTTCGAGATTTACTTTCTTTTTCCTGTGTTATCAGTTAATGTAGTGATTGTTAAGATGTTAATGAACAAATCCATTTGTGTTCAGAGACAAGAATATCAAGAATTTCTTTTAAGTCTGAGACGTGCAATAAAAACTCGACATGTGTTGCTTGAGTGTCGAGCTGAACTGTCCAAGAATCAAATAGTAAGCGCGAGTTTTGACAAGCGTGATCATCCGAGAAGAAAACGAGAAATAACTTTTTATAGATCAATCACATGTCTTCAGAATTTCCAAAGCGATATGAATCTTTTGGTGAAAACTGGTATTGGCTTCCAACGAACAGAATTACTTTTTTTTATTTAATTTTACATGAGTCTGGAAAAACAGATAAATCCTTTACGATAAACACTGTTTAACGTCAACACCGCTTCAACAAACACATCTGTTCATATATATATATATATATATATATATATATATATATATATATATATATATATATATATATATATGTTGCATATATATATATATATATATATATATATATATATATATATATATATATATACACGAGAGACTGCTGAAAAGATCTCAACCGAGCCGACCCACATTCTATAATCTTACTAAACATCAGAATATTTCAATCTCTTCTTGATCGAACTGAGAACTTTTCAGCACATCCTTGTATATATATATATATATATATATATATATATATATATATAGAGAGAGAGAGAGAGAGAGAGAGATAGATATATATATAGATAGATAGATAGATAGATAGATGTGTGTGTGTCTACATACGTGAGAAAGAGGGAAACTAAAGACGCACACACACACACATATATATATATATATATATATATATAGATAGATAGATAGATAGATAGATAGATACAGAGAGAGACAGACAGACAGGGTGATAGACAGACAGGGTGATAGAGAGAGGAGATAAAATATGTATATTTTAACCCTAGAACACTAACCATCAATTAAAGTTACACTACTAACCATGGGTATAGATACCCGATTTTGAAAATATCAAAAAAATATTAAATATAAATCTTTATTTGATATATTTTACATGCAGGCACATCAAACTTTGTACTTTGAGTTAACATTAATAAGAACTGGAAAAACATGTTATTAGGTTGGTGCAAAAATAATGACTTTTTCTCACATAGTAACATATGTGAGAAAACGTCATTATTTTTGCAAAACCTAATATTTAGGTAAGAAAATCAGGTACTGAAAATTGTAATTAAAAATAGGAAAATTTGCGCTGGGTATTATATACCGATGGTTAGTGTTCTAGGGTTAATATATAAATGTTAGATGTTTGTCTATTAAAATACATTGAACTATACGTATGGAGTGTGTGAAAACTAATATTAAAATATCAAATATGTCTATTTTAAAAAAGAAAATAGGTACACCCGAATATTTTACTACTCGAGACAGGTTAAACACATACACACACGCATATATATATATATATATATATATATATATATATATATATATATATATATATATATAGTGTATCAAAAATACTTTTACAAACTTTTGTTTTGTTGGATCATTGACTGGCAGACCCTGAATCGTTGATGAAGGGTTTCTGCATTATTAATGTCTCCTGCATAAACTAATTGCTTTAGGTGGCCCCACAGATAAAAATCCAAAAGATTGAGGTCGGAACACGTGCAGGCCATGTAGCCAATCCTTCCCTACCTATCCATCTTTCATGGTAGATGTCAACCAGTGCATCGCAAACAATATGACTAAAATCTGCTAAAGCCCCATCATGAATGAACCACATGCGTCTACGTATTAGCAGGCATACATCCTCTAGGAAGTCTGGAAGTGTGTTCGAAATAAAGTCCCAGAAGAGAGCTCCTGTAAGACGTGCTGGGAAAACATATGGACCTACCAGACAGTCATTTACAATCCCAGTCTACACAGTAAACCTAAACTGATGCTGGTGTCTCGCCGGTATTGTTCCATGGGGATTCCGATCCGCCCACAAATGTTTGTTGTGCAAATTTGTTATTCCATCTCTTCCAAATGTTGTCTCATCCATAAAGATGACTAAAGAAAAAAAAACAACGGATCTGCATTTTGTGCAATAAACCATCGGAAAAAGTTCTCCCGTGGTGAGTGATCAGCAGGCGAACGACACTGCACACGTTGTAAATGATACGGACACAGGAGCTGCTCTTGAAGTACCATCCATACGGTACTATGAGATGTACGACATGCTAGGGCCACTTGACGTGTGCTGATACCTGGATCGTCTCAGGCAGACATTAAAATGTGTTCTTCGTGGTTGGGCGTATGAGCGGATCTTTGTCTTCTTCGATCGATATTTTCGGTTGTCACGGACCCTGTCTAAGCAACGAAATGATAAACAGCAGGAAAGTTTGGATCACTCGGCTGCCTTTGATCTGGAAATGCAATTTGATACAGCCGTGCAGCCTCGCCTCCCTCGTTATTCACACGGCCGTATGTAAAAATCATATCTGCCTGTTCACGATATGAATATCCTGCTATTGTTAAGCAGAACACTTCTCAGTTAACTTACTACAACACACGTTAAACATCGAAAACAGACTAGCCACAAATCTACACGAATGACAAATGTAACCTAGTCTTTACGGCAACACTGCGTCATCTACCGTAAACTTTCTTTAAACCCAATAACTCAAAAACGAAGGATTTACGGACATATGCTTATATGGACTTTTGTCCTTGTTTTGGTGTGAGGAACACGCCCCCACCCAATATTGTAAAAGTATTTTTGATACACCCTGCATATAAATATATATATATATATATATATATGTGTGTGTGTGTGTGTGTGTGTGTGTGTGTGTGTGTGACATAATGATAAAATATAGTTTAAAGTATATGTATGGATGAACGTGATCCTTATCAGAGACAGAGTGTGTAAATATAAAAATGAACACTGATGTCAACACCGAGTGACGACAATCATATTTGAAAAATAATGAATTAAGTAAATAAATAAGAAACTATGAACGCACTCATAGCTACAATTAAGTATATTTGATAATGATCAACAACAAATAATGAATAAATACAAAATAGCCTAAGTAATCAATAATAAATAATGCATTAAAAGTTGAAAGTTAACAAACAATCCTATTACATTGCTGCAAATAACTGCATTCTGATCCACAATTATTTCCACTCAATCACCTTTAGAATAATTTGAAATATAACCGTTACTGCCTACTCAGTAATCGCTAGGATAATATAATAAACCGGAAATAGCTGACCTTACTACCCATAATGTCTCGTTTGTCACCATATATAAATATTCCAGCCACAACACAATAAAAATTGTCTGAAAATTGCGTTCAAACATGAAACAGACTGTTTTCCCTGAGTATTGATATCAGAGTCCAAGTTCATATATATATATATATATATATATATATATATATATATATATATATATATATATGTGTGTGTGTGTGTGTGTGTGTGTGTGTGTGTGTGTGTGTGTGTGTGTGTGTGTGTGCGTCTGTGTGTTTGTGTGTGCTTAATATCTTTTCATCCAATTAGTGAATATTTAATCTGACTCTGTTTTTTATTACTTCAACCATTCTATTTTCGTGGGTATACGTGTTTGATGAGACATCCTTTCTAACAATAAAATCTATGTCCACCAGCCTATAGATAACAAGTTTTATCATAGAACATGTAGTTTCCGGTAAGAATCGAATTTGTCTTCAATTTTTTAATGAGAAACCATATTCAGTCCAAATGTGCTTTACCATTGTTTCATGGGAAGCCGTCACAGAAAAGCCAAGTACATGGAAGGAAACACGTTCCTATACAACATCGTGCGTCATTAGAGGGAGATAAACTTGAAAGAAGCGGTTTTCAATGGCCTAAAGGAAAATTGAATACTCCAGACCAGAGTTTAACACAGTAATATTCTGATCAGGTTATAATATCAGCAAACTTTTTTGCTTCTTTATTTCGTTTAATTTGTGTGCAAGGTTATACCCAAGTCCTTTGCCCAATGAATCTGTATACAGATTTTCTTCTTCTCCTCCTTCTTCTTCGCCTCCTTCTCCCCCTCCTCTTCTTTCTTCTTCTTCTTCTTCTTCTTCTTCTTCTTCTTCTTCTTCTTCTTCTTCTTCTTCTTCTTCTTCTTCTTCTTCTCATAGGTGCCTCGGAGACTAGTAAGGTTGACTGTTACTACTGAATAGGGAGTTCGATCCTCACTTTGTACCCCATACCAAATTCGGCATTAAATAACCAAAGAAGTATTTTCTTCTCAGCTTATAAAATTCTTTTTATTAGACGTAGGTCCTTCCTAATTTCATCGGGATTAATGGACCATTACCCTACGGTACCCAGTGCGTGTTGGTCGGGTCGAATGTGATACGGTTAGGCCATCATGTCTCTTTTAGGCTTATGATCGTCTAAGTGTATTTGCGCGTAAAGTGAATATAACGAACTCGGCTGAAATTGGAACTCGGTTTTCCGAATTCTCATCTCGAGTCATTATGTATTATACCCATATATACAAGCTTAGGGCATTAGGCATTCTCAAGCGGTTCCCCACCTAGGTACTAACCAGACTCCACGTTGCTGATGTGGTGATCGGACGAAAAACAATGTTTCAAATTTGGGTCACTATTAAGGCTCAGTGAAAGGATCTTGGAAGTTTATATTTCAGGTCATCAAGAAAACCGCCTGCATTTAGGCTTTTACACCAGATTTTCATCCACCTCTTTATAATTGTGAACATGAAAAACGCTCCTCTGGGGGGGGGGCTGAGTTTTGGCCCAAATATGGTTGCCTGGTTCAATTACATAGACGTTGAGACTCATTAACTCGGCACGTCATATTTCTTATATGATCTTATAGGATCCTATTATGAAATCCTGGCTAATCCGAAATATAATTAATTCTCTGTTTTTTGTAATCTTTTAGTCTAGCTTTCTTAAATCAGCCTTCCACAAGGAAACTTTGCCTCATGACATTACACAACATATTACTAAAAGTAACCCACAGTCGCTCCGGATAAACTGCAGGTGGTTAAAAATGAATCTAGGTAAATGATGAAGGTTCATATCATACGCTCTTCAGAACGCAACTGGGCTTTTCCATTTCATCTAGTCCTCAATGGCAGTTAGATTTGTCGGGTTTATAGGGACTATAAGGCTCTCAACTCAGTCACTGTGAATACCAGGTACTGTAAGTTTGGATGTGTGGATGGTGTAATGGACAATGACTCGGAATTGTCAATCAGAGAGCCGAGTTCCAATTCCAGTTGGGTTCGTTATATTTACTTACGCGTAAATACTCTTAGGAAAGTTATGAATCCATCTCTTCTCCCCCAGCTATGGGTTAATTAGTAAGTCTTTTCACTAAATCATTATCTCAAAAATAAAATTCATGCAATTTGAAAATTATTTTCTGGTTTTAACTAAGCTTCTAAGGGTTGATAAACCGTAGAAAATGTTTTAATTCATCCATCAATTCGGTGACAAAACCGAATAGGTACTATGTTCCGCATATACACTACATCAAAGCAATCGTCCTAAGTCAATGCGTTGTCACCAAATTGAATCTCATCAAAGTCTACCATCAGATCCCAATGGAACCTCTTGATATCCGGAAGACTGCGTTTACCGTTCTATTTGGTTTCTGTTCATTTTTGCGCGTTCCTTTCGTTGTAAGGAACACGTCACATTTATTGCAGAAATTCATTAACCATGTGTTGCACAATTTAAGTTTTCTTTGCACTTATGCAGCTGATCTAAAGTTATTTCCCGGAAGAACATGTGCAACAACTTCTATTCGTTTCTGGGCATTTAAAAACTAATTACAGTTGTTATCAATCCAAGTATGCCCTTTTCTCGAACAGTTCAGCTAGAACATTTTTTCTTTCTTCTTCAAAGATAAAAGCTGTTTTGATTTCTTCTTTGCCTAATACCATGAGAAAATGACGTCACGTTTTAGGGATGATTTTTTTATTTCTAACTCTGTTCAGCTTTTAAAACCTTTAACTGACTTTTTAACAAACGTCAATATTTTTACTAAATACTCGATACACGGCTCAAGGGCCACTCAAGGTAGAGGTTGCTGTGTGGAGTTCTGTTAACATAAGAACAGGTAAAGATAAGAGACAGCTACTTCTAGATTTGAAGAGTTCAAGATTTAATTAGCGAATAAAATATCAGAGTTCAGGTGGAGATGTTAGGAGTATAGAATTGAGATAGACTTTAGAAGGAACCGGAACCCCATTCCTAAATAGAAAACAAGGTATGAAACTCTACCCTGTTGAAAAGACCGGAGAAGAGTGCGAACCGGACGCGGTATACTTAGGAATAACTCAGACCTTTATGGATTTTCATAAAATTAAATCAATTTTGTTTCGTGCAGCGTTCTTGTCAACTGTTACATCGGGAAAAAGTGTTGTGTATCGCGGGTGCAGCTGCTGCTTTTGTCGCCGGAGATTTCTTTTTTTGTAGGTAAAGATCGACGACCAGCGGAAATTAATTTCTTTCTTTTTTAGAAAATTGCAATTCACTCAAACTAGCGCAAATCCGTTTTTTTTTTCTAGAAAATTTTCATCCACACAGACAGCAGAAATTAATTTATTTGTTTTCCAGAAAATTGTCATCCATGCAAACTGACGGAAGTTCTTTTTTTTTCTATACTAGAAATTTTCATCCGCGCAAAACAGCAGCAGTTCGTTTCTTTCTTTCTTACAAAATTGTCAATCACGCAGACCAGCGGAAATTAATTTATTTCTTTTTCAGAGAATTGTCATCCACGCAGACCAGAGGAATTTTATTTCTTTCTTTTCTAGAAAATTGTCATCCCTGCCTACCTGGGGAAATTCATTTCTTTCTTTCTAGAAAATTGTCATCCCTGCCTACCAGCGGAAATTAATTTCTTTCTTTTCTAGAAAATTGTCATTCCTGCCTACCTGCGGAAATTAATTTCTTTCTTTTCCAGAAAATTGTCATCCCTGCCTACCTGCGAAAGTTCATTTCTTTCTTTTCTAGAAAATTGTCATCCCTGCCTACCTGCGGAAGTTCATTTCTTTTTTTCCAGAAAATTTTCATCCCTGCCTACCTGCGGAAATTAATTTCTTTCTTTTCTAGAAAATTGTCATCCCTGCCTACCAACGGAAGTTCATTTCTTTCTTTTCTAGAAAATTGTCATGTTTTGGACAAAATTTAAATTATTGCATCGGTTAAGAAAATAAACAAACAAAAGTGTGAAACGATGCGAAAATAGAAATATATTTATTCTATCGAGAACATGTTCCCTACTGAAAAAATTTCAAAGATTTTTTTTAGGAATCTCTATACTGAATGAGGGAAAATTTAAAATTACTCTGTTGGTGAATTTGCGAGGGAATGATGTGTAAAGTCTATGTCATGTGAGGCTACTGCACGGAGCGCTAATTTTAGCGTCCTATCCCGATTTCGGCCCACAGTGAAAGAGAAAGAGCTAACCTCTTTTGAGTTCACACAACGCATGCCTCTAGTTTTTTTCTACGTATACCCATATGATGAAAATGGGTTGAGGCTGACAGGGTTATCAATGCATGCGTGTCTAACGAAATGTATTTTTAACGTCCGCTACAGGCACAATAAGAGATTATCAACAATTTCGAGAACAACATCTCTTCGTTGCTCTGGCACACATCATCACTGATTATTTGCACTATTTACAATGTTCGGAATGTCGTCCTCAACTTTGTTGCCATATTCACAACGATTCGGCAGTTGTACGCTTCGGCCTTCCTCAGGTGATTGAAATGTCGAACTGTACCATTTATTTCGTCCACCGTGGTAGACTGTTTTACGTGCCATGCTTGTTCCAGATATCTCAATTTTAGTTTCAGTTTTTTCCCTTTAGTAATTTTTTGTTCAATTGTGTTGTAGCCAGGTATTGAACTCACAACTCTTTGGGTCCAGTCACTGGATTACTTTAACCAACGCTTTTATCCACTGGGCCGTGTATTCTTGAGGACACATCAGTGATGTTTTGAACCGTGGATCATTAGAGATTTCGAGTCTTACAACATCATAACTTCATATTTATCAGATATCAACGCGTGTCAGACATAAGCTACAACTCTTTTCATAATGACAGTGTCTCCTAAGACAAAGCGACCATCAAGCCTTTATAGTCCTATAATAATAGTAAAATAGACCGATTATTACAATGTACTGTAATAAAAATAATTATGTAATAAAAGTAATGTGATAGTAAAATTATTTTTTTGCTCAAGATCTTATTACATACAATAAGATATTAACAACAATAACTAATTATAAAATAAAACAAATCTAACGATATGCTGTAATAAATCATATGAAATGGAACGAAAGTTCATTCTTAATGCAGATCTTATTAGGCCCAATAAGAGAGTAATAAGAGTAATGATAAACTAGAATAATTCTGATGTTATTCTGTAATAAAATTTATGTGACGGATAAACGATCCGTTTTCACCGTAAATCTTAAATGAACGCCTTAAATCGCTTACTATGGATTCGCACGTCCTGATAAATAAGACATCTGCTACGCTTGGTCAACTTTCGTTCGGATACGGCGGGTTCATTTGACAGAGCTGACTCAAGAGACCGGATAAAAGCTGCAACAGGTACATGTAATGGTAGATCTTAGCAATACGATTTCCTTCCTTTCCCCATGAAGTCGATAACTTTCACTTTTTGAATTGTTTATTTCGCGGTTGGCCGCGGATAGCTGGAGCCATGACACATTAAATCGCAGATAAGGGAGACAGTGTAATTATAGTTTTTTTGTGTTTTTTTCCCTCTTACGACTTGATTGATGCAATGAAAAATTTGGGGTTCATTTCTTTTCGCTTTAAACGATTTTTCTTGAGATGGCCGTGCTATCTTATGCGATTAAGCCCTGCCCCCCGACACTGGGAAAAGGGTGGGTGATGTGCAGTCTTTCGTGTTGGGGCCTCAAATGGATTAGGTGACCACTTTGAAATCGGGACTAAAACAAAGCGTCCATCTGTTCAGGCTGTTTCTGACTGTCCCTAGGGAGGGCGGGGGCCTCCCCTATCAGACAAGGCTGCCGCCCTATCCCTGTTCAACCAGTAATGGAAACGAGATGTGTCGATCTGGAGTCGAGCGATGACAGCGAGACCCAAAGAAGAAAAGACTCAGACGTGATGGCGGCAGTCTTGGAAGCGGTTTCCTTCTTATTTTTATTTATTTTATTTTTAAGAATATTCATTTGCTAAATTGATCTACTGTGCACACGTGTCTGCGTGGGTGGATACTAGCTTTTTTTTTATTCGCGTCAGTATCGGGTATTTTTTAGGCGTGAACACCCATGGCTTCAAGGTTCGTAGCACATAAAAGAAGATCGAGGATTTTAGAAGTTTAACTGGTGATGATTTAAATCATCTTTCCCTCTCACTCACTTTCTACTACTCTCTCTCACTCTCTCTCTCTTTCTCTCTCTCTTTCTCTCTCTCTCTCTCTCTATCTTTCTATCTTTATCTATTTATCTACCTTTCTCATTATCTATCTATCTATCTATCCACCACGAGATCGCTGGAAAATGAGTATAGCCGGATAATAACGGCCTTAAACTTGATGAAAATAATTTTTTATCGTCTAAATGCTTATGTTATTATCAAGAGGAAAGATCAAAGTATTTTTTGATTATTTTTTTACATTTTTTAATTATTTCAAGCACTTTCAAAATTTTCGTTAAAAATCTTGTATTTCTTTTGATCATCAAAATTGACAGAAAATCGATCGTCAGACATTTTTTTTAACTTTTGTTTACAAAATTGAAAGTTTCCGTTTAAAATTCGTTTAAAAATCAATTATGATTTTTTTTTAAATTAATTTAAGAAAATTAGAAATTATAAAGTTTATTTAACGTATTTTGAAACAAACATTACTTACTTTCTGCGCTGAAAAAACAGTACTTTCAAACGGTAGAAAGCCGGGTTCAACAGAGGTGTTAATTGACAAGTTATAGTACGGAAGGTCACAAGTTGTTCCCATAAAGCGTTTAGCTTTATGTGAACAACTTATTTACCTCGTTATTTTTAAGTAGGCATAGCATGATAAAAACGGACTTAAACTTGACAAAAGCAGAATTTTATCGTCAAAATGTTTATATTACTACCAACGCAAACCACATGAGAGACTATTGTTTTCATGATGCTTCCGGTCTTCCGTATATTTGAATTTAAGCTATTTTGGGGCACAAAAAAAATATGTTATATTAGATTTTTAGCTATTGGCACTTTCTGATTGTAACCAGCTTTATTTCATAATCTGTAAATGATATTTACTACTTGATAAAACCATTGACTAAAGTGTACAAGATTTTCATTAATTTTAGAATATTTAACAACTTTAATGTAAAAAAAATAAAATAATTTAAGAAATAACAAATAATTGTTGTAAAAACTTATTTTTCATCGAAAATGTTTTTTGCTTTCAGAAAATATTATCCATATTCATACAAACGAGTAAAAGCAACTAGAAGCTTTTGAAATTAAATAATATGTTTGTTTTATTTAGTTTTGGATGTTACAATTCAGAGCTGATTTTAAGATCGGAGGGTATCAATTAAAAAAAAATTATTTTCTTTCTTCGACGCCTTATGCTTTTAGCTAATTAATCACTAAAACTGTACAAATTAGAATTTCATGAGTTTTCATAAAATTAATTATGATGGGGGGTAATAAATATAAAAAAAATTTTACCATGACTTTAAAACAAAATAAACATATTTATAATAATTTCCATCATTTGTGAATAGTTTCTGACAATTCTTTTTATTTTTGCAAGATTTTCAAAATTAATGACTGCCATTAAAAAAATGTACACAAAAATCCGCCATGTTATTTAGTAGGACACTCGCTGATGAAGAGAAACGATGTTTTTTAATCAAAAGTTAGAATGCTCTAATAAAGACAGAAAAATTTTGAAAAATATTTAAAAATTACTTTGTTCTTTCCTCTTAATAAAAACATAAGCATCTTGTCGATAAAATTTTGTTTTCGTCAAGTTTAAGGACGTTATTATCCTGCTATGCTCATTTTCCAGCGATCTCGTGCTAGTACCTATTTTTATATATCTATCTTTTATCTATCTATTTTATTCTATCAAATGTCACTGATAATTCCTGTCGGAATTTCTGGGATAACTTAATCCTTATTTACATTTGTACTATTGTTCTCACCTTTGTTGTTATTATCACAACGTTTCAGCTATAGTGCTTTCTTCAGGTGTTTATTGATCCGGTTAACCACCGGCGAATTTTCGACTTGAACACTTTATTCAATTTAGGAGACGGGCTAAATGTTCTATTTCCCCTCTACATGCACCGACATATTTAGTCATTTATAGAAATACCAATCAAAAATTGATAACAAACAATTCTTCTTCTTCTTCTTCTTCTTCTTTTTCTTCTTCTTTTTCTTCTACTTTTTAATATTAGGTTTCCTCACACATGTTACTATGTGAGAAAACGACATTATTTTTGCACCAACCTAATATGTCCCTTCGGGACTTTGATTCTCTATAATTTCCTGTCATCTGTAACTCTTAGTTTTCTCTATTCTGTTATTTATTTACTTAAGCTCGTTAGATTATATGCTATTTTCCTCTATCCCTCTTGCCTTCAATATGTCCTTTGAGTGTTAATTTTTCCAAGCCTTCTTTTCTTATTATGTGCCCTACACATTTCAGCTGTCTCTTTTTGATGTTAAGTATAACATTTTTGTTTCCATTTTTTCTGCAAAACTTACTACTAGTCTAATAAAGGATGTAGGGGTAACGGAACGGTTATCGACGCATAAGGACATTAGTCCAAATATGCATAATGAAGGCAATTTCACAAATCTTTCAGTGATTACAAATACAGAGTTTTGCTGGAGGAAAAATCTCTTTTAAAAAACTCGTAAGGCTCCAACATTTTTCTAATTCGAAGATAAAGATGTTTTACTTTTTTTCATCATTTCACATAGATTTTACTTGTATGAGTTTCTCCTTCTTTAATTTTGATGCGTACTTTTATTACGTCTTCAACCCGATCTGTTCTTCGAATTTAATGACGAAGATTTGAAACAAAGAAAGAAAAAATGAAACCGCTTCCAGGAATTGGCTATATCCTGGAGTAATCCTATACATAACAAAATAGGCGTCACTGTGAAAATACTCCCACTTTAGAATCATAAACAACAAAGAATATGAGCAGAATCATATATATATATATACTATATATATATATATATATATATATATATATATATATATCATTTCCCTTTAGGAATATATGACTTCTCAAGAAACATAGAAGAATTTCCATATGATATATAAAACACTATCTTTTCGTTCTCCTTTCACTCTGTTTGTTGTGTAGATATGTTATAGTTTCTCCGCGTGGGACACACGCGTAAATATGTATTTATAATTTTGTGTTTGACTCAGCGATATAAAACTGTCTCTAAGAACAAGTCACTTTAGCCATTCCTCTTACTTTCAACCATTCCGTTCCATTCATAAAGTAAGGTATTATTATATGATGGATATAATAATGTCCATAATGGGGGAAATGTAATTGAGATAATAAACCTTTCTTACATTTCGCACCCATTATTTATATATTTATATATATATATATATATATATATATGAATAAAGAATAGGAAAGCTTATCTTTATCCAGAGCGTTTCGTCCTCTGAGACACTTTATCAAGACAAATGTTGAAATCTCAGTTTCTGTCATTTTATTTTCTCTCAATCTCTGTCGAAGCTTTAATAAAAATTAAACATGTTAGATTCATATGCGTTTCCTATTTCTTCCTTATTTTATCTTAATGTTATATATATATATATATGTGTGTGTGTGTGTGTGTGTGTGTGTGTGTGTGTGTGTGTGTGTGCGTGTGTGTGGGTATTGCGTATATTTTGACATCATGTTTTCATTAAGACATCTCTCATTCAATAATTTAGACAAGTTTTGTCTACTTATTTTCAATAGGATCCTCTCACATACACGAACAAGCTTCTTAGTATCCTTATGAAAAGAAGAGGAAAAACTACCATGTTGATACATATTCATTTGAAATAGGGTTTTGAATGAACTTCATTACCCTATTTCATTTTCAATGCGAAACAAAAAGTTCATAAAATATTCCAAAATAGAAGAGCTGTCTTTCCTGAAAAATCCAACGAATCAAGAAATATATATTCTTCTACCCACTTGCTCTATCTCAACTACAACCGAAAAGAATTTATCTAAACTCAACATAAAATTTGTCGCAACTACATCTAAAACAATCAAAGACTTAATCAATAAAAAACAACCAGCAAAACTTGAAGGAGAAAATTACTATCATATGCATGAATTGTTGGAATGAATATATTGGAGAAACCTCAAGAAGTTTAAACAAGAGTTTATATGAACACAAAACGAATATGATTAATACAAAATTAATATAAAATTTATCAGTCAGCTGAGTGATGTTATTTGCAGACCCTCCAGCAATCGCTGGTTCATTCCTCATTGGATACCAACAAATGAATGTTTATTTAATCGTTTTTCTTCACTTTTATATTGAAAGTTAAAAATAATTTATATATATATATATATATAATTATTTATTTAAAAATATGATTCCAACACGCTACATAAGAGGTCTCATGTTTCAAAACAAGAGCCGAAAACTTCAATATAATTATTTGAATTAAATTGAGTTAAAGTAAGCTCTGTTCTATCTTCAAGCGAAATTTTTTTTTGGTTTTGATTTTTTTTGGGAGGTTTTGATTTTTTTTTTGGGGGGGGGGGTGATTTTTTTGCGGGGGGGGGTGATTCCAAAAAAAAATGAGAAGGTTCTGGCAAACCTGCAGTCGTTGATGATCTCCAGACTTAAACGCTGATTAAAAATTGCCCAGGTCACACGACACGGGACATCGCAGAGATACTCTACATATCTCAAAAGAGCGTTGTATAACATTTGGAAAGACTTATATGGTAATGAAAGATGCTTTGTAAAAAGCGAAATGTGTAATAAATTAGTATTATATTTCGTAGTAATTCCAAGATTAACTGCGAGCGTTTTAGAATTTTTACAACTATACATGTACGCACTTATAATCGCGCACACACTCACACGCATACTTATATATATATATATATATATATATATATATGTGTGTGTGTGTGTGTGTGTGTGTGTGTGTGTGTGTGTGTGGTGAAATTAAAGTCGTTTACACGGCTTTGTATGGGAAGAATGATTTTCCATTCTACAGGACATTTCCATAGGACACAACGTCTCAAGCCTATCCTTTCTCTATCATGACTTCCATAGAAAATGTTAAAACGAGTACCATTTTTAGTGCCACTATCTCAGACCTTTACAGCCAAGATTCTTCTTGATACGTCCACAAGATAATATCAGCCTCATTCTTTCCCCACATTCCATTTTTTAAAAGTAAATTCTACCCATTGAGCTTCTTTCCAAGAACCACTGCTTGTAGAAGTCTCCCGCGAGGATGCTTCCTCAAATACCACATTCCACAAAGTTCAGATTTTATCTATCCTCCATATCCCCAACTTTTTGCTTCCTACATTCATATCACACAAACCATTCAGCAAGCCTCTATCTTGAATGGCTCTCCTGTCCTATATTGGCGGAACATTCTTTTTCTTCTGTGTACCGTTTACCTTCTAGATATGGGCGATTATGACTCTCCACAATTCTCTGTCTTTTGTAGCTCTTAATATATTTTTTTCTTTTTGCTATCTCTCCTAAATGTTCTTCCCCATCTATTTACTTAAGTTCGCTAGGTTGGTTATGCGTTTTCACGCCCTTCCTTCTTTCGTTCAATCTATCCTTTGAGTATCAAAATGTCCAAATAATCTTATTATGTACCCTAGAAATTTCAGTTGTTTCCTTCAAAAATGTCCTTTTTGTTTCCATTTTCTCACAGACTTCGTCGTTACTTATATCTTTGGTCCATGGTATTTTCAGCATCCTTCTGTCGAACCACATTTCTGTTCTTCATCTGTGAAGAGAATTCCAGCATTCACTGCCATATAGGAAGACTGACATTACATAGCAATTCGGTACTCTTTTCTTTGTTTCTAACGAAATTTCCTGTTTCATAATAGTTGGCTTAGCTTTTGTAAGTCAATTTTCGCTATCCCAATATGTTTTAGGATTTCAGTGTCACACTTTCTGCCCTCCGTGAAAACAGTTCCTAGATTATTTAAATTGATGTACTTGTTTGATTTTCGTATCACCAATTTGTAATTTTCATTTTAGGTTGTTCCTTTTGCTATTAACCTTGCTTCTGTCTTCTTGCAATTGATGTTTAATCTTTTCTTCTTTCCTTCACTACCTTTTGTCCCATCGATTTCGTCTTATAAAGGCGCAGTCATTTGGTTTAAATCTGAATCGCTAGACTAGACACACAATGAGACCAACGTCAACATCAAAGTTCGACTCGATATTTCAATGCGATAATTCGTGGAATTTCCTCTCATGACTCTATTTCGTTTTACTGCATATTCATGTTGATTTATATATTAATTGTAATATAGAAATGGCCCCCCACTTTATATTCATATTATAATTTCTTTTTTGTTTATCAAATTCTGATTAGATATAAATCCACCGCTTCTACCCCCGCTATGGGTTAATTAGTAAGACTTGTATCACTAAACCATTATTATCTGCAAAAAATAAATTCTTACAATCTAAAAATATTTTCTGGCTTTAAATAACTTGGAAAGGGTTGATAAGCCGTAGAAAATGAATGAATCAATCCATTAAAACTCAGCGCACAGGATATGAAAAATACGCCCCAAAACAGGTCGGATTGTACGTTACTAGATGAAAACGTATATATACGTCGACAGCAGGCGATGTAAATTTCCTTTAAGACGTATAAGCATGCTCATGGCAGCGGCAGTTTTACCTGAAACTTCTCTTTATTGATCACGAAGGAAGTTCACTCAGAAGAGAACTTCTTGAAATTTAAATTCAGTACGTCTTCTGTTTCCCTAATAACGAGAGATGGGCAAGCAAATAACATCTTAGCACCAAGACACGTGTCACGATCTCTTGGATGGCGATAAGCATAGAAGAAGAAGACCTCCACAAAGAAAAATTCATTTTTTGCTCTTCTTAACATTTCAAACAGAAACTGATGTATTTCGATCCTGATCTTGAAAGAAACATGTACGGACATCAAATGATTAATAATGTACTGAGCTATAGGCAGATAGTTTGAAGAGAAAAGAAATACTTCTTATTTTATATGCCGTGTCGCTTCAGAACGTTTGCGATCATGGCTCTCCTCTATTTCCTGTCCTTTATACCTCTTAATAAATGTTGTCTTTTTTGTTATCGCTCCAAAACCGTACTTCATCATTCATTCACTCAAATTCACTCGATAGCTTATAGCTTCTTTTCTTCTGTCTCTTTTGGCTTCAATCTGCCCTGTGAGTATCAAAATTTCCAAGCTCACTTTCCTCATTATGTACTCTAAAGATTTGAACTATCTCTTCCTGATGTTACGTATAAGTGTCCTTTTTGCTTCGATTGTCTCTCATGTTCAGTCCATGGTATTCTTAGCATCCTTCTGTAGTTCCAAAATTTTGCTCCTTCAATCTATTCTTCATCTGTAAGGAGATTGTCCAGCATTCGCTGCCATTTCCAGAATATACCAGATAAATTCTATTCAAAATGAATTACAAAAATTCATAAAATTAATTTTTCTCTAAAAATGCCGTTCAAATAATCAATTTATGAAGTTTCGTATTAATTTCATTCTTCCTTTAAATTTTATAAAAATACCGCAGCTAAGAATAAATTTTCTGTATAAAACGAATTTTGAAAAGAAAATTTGGATGAATTACATTTTTTTAATATTCGATTACTGTGATTAATAACGCACTCCATAGCTATGTATACAGCCATCGTGATAATGAGAAGACGGCATCGCTGAACGGAGGGCCTCCTTGACTGAGGTCAACGGACGGAAATGTCCGTTGACCTAAGCGAGCAATGGGCGAATGTCTATTCTTGTAGGTTTCAACAAACATCTAGCAAAATGTACTAGACTAGGCTCCATAGCTATGTCTAAAGCCAATGCAGTGTTGAAAAGTCATTACTGCGAGGATGGCTACGACCAGAGAAGGAAGTCAACGGCCAGAGAGGAGGAGGCTTTCCCACGATGGAATCAACAGCCACGTCATCGTAACCAAGTTTGGAAGGTTTAATAATAAGATGGATATCTCTCCGGTTTTTACCTGGGATATGTGGAAGAAACTGCTCAGGTACCCAGTTTCAGAACACCTAACCGGCTATGGGACTAAAGACTAATGTCAGAGTAACTTTTATTTTTTTGATTCATAATCCGAGCTTGTAATAAAAAGATAACGATAAACGTCAAACAGATTAAATAAAGCGATTAGATGTGTAATATTTCCCAGCGCTCTGTTTTGAAGTTTAGAGACTGAATACATAGATGAAAGCTGAGTTTTCGCCAGAAACTTTCGCACATTCCACCAGATATATGTAATCATTTGTATTGCTTTCTCTAAATTATTAGAATATATTGCTTTATTTTACAGATACTTAAGAAGCTTAATTTAGTCTAACAGAAGGATCTACGTGGCTTACCTAGTGAAGAGGAAACATATTACAGAGACATTTCCTCTGTAAGACGAGCTTACGAACCACATTGGTGCGTTCAACATAATATTTAACAATGTATAGAATTTGCATTAGACTAGAAAACGCAATAAATGTTAATTAGACAGTATGGACTGAATTGATTACGAATAATGATCATAATAGTCTATGAGGCATATTTTCTTTATTATCTCGAGTACACAAGCGCAGGCAATAAGGTCTGCTTAAAAAACGGAGCGTCTACACAAATACGGGCATCTAGTAAAAATAATGTTTGAAGAAATAAGAATATGTTAGAGTGAAAAAATAAAAGATAAATTTTTCTTTTGTCTTCATTTATATATATATATATATATATATATATATATATATATATATATATATATATATATATATATATAAGTTTAATTAAAGACAAAGTGTGTGACCCACATATTCAGTTAAAAATAAAAATTGTTCTTCATAATGGCTAAAAAGAATAGCCGAAAGCGCCCAGGCATGCAGAAGTTTTTGACACTTTTTACACACTTTGTGCCCAGAAATGAAAACACTTTTACAAACAAAAGAAAAATTAAATAAAAAGCTCAATCGTAATACCTTGTCAGTCGACTTTAACGAAACTTGTATAAGAGAGGGATTGCTGCCCAAATACAATATATATATATATATATATATATATATATATATATATATATATATATATATATACACACACACAGAATTTGTGAGAGAGAGAGAGAATGAGAAAGAAAAAGAGAGAGGGGGAAACCGAGAGAGGGATTTAACAATCTTAAATTTGGTGTGGAGAGGGCAAAAATTGCAGGTGTAAGGCAGCCAGGAGTATTGAAAAAAGAAAGTCGTAAATATTAGCAAGCAATTGGGGTTGTGGTATTTTTAAGACCTACACGTGGTAATTTTCGTACAGCAATCTTCGCTGTCTCTAACATCGTTAAGGAGCCAGTTAGTCTGGAGATAAAAAGGAACATTAATGAAATATCATTGTCGAACGATATTTCTAGCACAGCATATCCTGAAAGACGTTAGAACACTCGCTGAGATCGACCGTTCGAGTTGTAATCAGTGAATTTGTTTTGGGGGAAGTTATAATCCGGGAGTTATAGTTGACTTCGTTCAACTAATATCAGGTTAATTTTTATAAAAGAATAAACCTTTAAAAGCTGAATTTAGCAAGGGCATCGAATAACCATTGGCTGTCACGAGCAATGGAGTGTAGTGATGCAAGCAAGAAAAGCAACCATATTAATGACGTCTCCGATATGGGATTTGTTTATATTCAAGTGGTATAATTTGAATTGCACGTGATTCTTTATTCTTAATATACTTTTTTCTTTTTGCAGAGTCAGCAAATTTAAAAACTTGCCTAACTCCGATTACTTTTTGTTTATTTTGGGTTTGAGCTAAAAATATAAACATTAAACACATTTCGTTCTCTCTCTCTCTCTCTCTCTCTCTCTCTCTCTCTCTCTCTCTCTCTCTTTCTCTCTCTCTGTCTTACTTTCTTTTTCTCTGTCTTTCTTACTTTGCACTTTTCCCTCATGCGTTTGCGCGCGCGTGTGTGCTTGTGTCCACGAGCATGTTAGCTGACTGTATTTTTCTGCCACGTATAATGTCCGGTGACACTCTTTCTGGTCACACCCGCCTACTAGATATTTATCTGGAAGACCGAGAATTTTCTGGCAGACCTGCAATTGTTGATGATGACTGAATAAACGCTTATTAAGAATAATCCAAGTTACAGGACACGGAACGTCGCAGAGATACTCCACAATTTTTTTAATCATTTCCCTTCAAGTAAGAGGTTCCCGATTGTGATAGACGCAGGTGGTTACTGAATATTAGTAAGGAAATAGGAGAATAAAAGAAAGAACAGTAGTAAATGAGATAGAAGATGAAGATCGGCACTGCATTTAAATTTTGGAAGATCAAAGTTGATTGGAATGCGAAAAGCCGGAAGAGAGTTCCAAGTGAGAAATGCGAGAAAAAAATGTTAATATAGAACTTACGGTTGCATCTATCAATTTAAACTGCAAAATGATGAGACCTAACTGCCAATTTAACACTTCCCTTAAATTCGTAAAGTCGAAGAAAGCTCATCAGAACAATTAACATGGTAATGTTTATTTTGAAAAAGACACAGAAAAGCAACGTTTCGGTGATGGTAAAGTGACTGAAGCCGAGATACATGTTTCATAAGAGCGTTTTGAGGCTTTTGAAAGAAAAAAAAAACATTTTCATACTAAAGAAGATGCAATTCTTATAAACTGTGTATGAAAGAACGTACCTTTCAAAGATTGAACCTCAAAACCAATAAAGAAAACTCTAGTAAGCACAGCCGATGAAGTTAACATTTAACCATGAAGACAGTTCTTATTTCTGGATTTTAATGTTATGTCCTGAGACTTTAGTAACAGACACAAAAGATAAATCCCAGCAGTAAAATATGAACTAAAAAGATTTTACAAAGAACAAAAACAGACCGATGAAATCAATCAAGTCCACATAAAAACCTTTGAAAATAACTTGTGAAAGCCGAAAGTATTCAGACATCAAACAATTTATAACCAAATCCCAAAAAGAACCTACAATGTTATCGGTCCTGACCTGGCATCTCGGCTTCAATCACTTTCCCACCGCCGTAACGTAGTTTCCCTGTGCCTTTTCTATAAATATTTTCATGGCAACTTTTTTCATGGGATCTCCTTTTCCGTAACTCGACTTCATGAATTTAAGCATAGTACTAGATTGGTAGTTAGGTCTCATAATTTTACAGTTTAAATTGCTAAATGTAACGGTAATTTTTATTCTAATAGTTTCTTCTCTCGAAGTTCTCACTCGTGGAATTCTCTCCCGGCGTCTTGCTTGCCTGTCAACTACAATCTTCAAAAATCGGGAATCTTCTTTTTATTGTCTTTTCTCCTCAACAACGTTTTCTCATTTTCTTTCAATCTCAGTAACCCCTTTCGTCTTAGTGGCTTTATCGCCTTGCTTGGAGTGAAATGAATTGAAAATGTTCCGGAAACCAAGAAAATGGTTAGAAATATAGAAAAAAATAAACAAAAAACATCACTGACAAAGAAATTTCGTTAAGGTATGTAAAAGGTGCGATGGATAAATTGTCGTCTAAATTACACAAAAAATGAAAATAACACTGACATCCTATTTTAACAGATATATTTACCAAAATTAAATAAAAAATATCTTGCAATACTAAAGAATAAATTTATTTAATAAAATTGACATTGGCTTCAACCACAGCCTCCAGAGAATTTCGGAATCTCCTGCAACTCTTACGAACAGTCTACTTGCTAAGTTGGTGAATGCTGCCATACTCCTGGCCTTCAATTCATCTTTGTTCTTACAAGGAGTTTTGCTGGTTATTCGCTCAACTGCGCACCACACATAATAATCAAGGTGGGTGCAGTCTGGGGAGTTAGATGGCCAGATGTAAGGGGTGATGTGGTCGCAGAAATTGTCAGACAGCAATGACTGGGTTCCTCTGCTTGTGTGGCATGGTGCAGACTGTTGTTGCCAGATATAAGGTCTTCCAGCAACCACCCTCTTGACCCAGGGCAGCACTACCTCCTGAAGGAACTTGATGTAATCCAACGTGTAGAGTTTGAGGTTCTCGCTATCAAATTCGGGAGTTGTTTTCTTATCAGAACGATAAAAGTGAGTTTTTCGAGCTTCCGTACCTTCGTAATGACCATTATACTCACCCAACTCTTTCCGAATCATCTGTACAGTCTTCAAATCGTAACCCAAACACTTTGAAATGTTCGTATTGCGAATGTCAAACAGGACCGCATACCGTTTCCAAATTTCTGGCGGAATGAAATGCGTCATGGTGAACTTTTTAGAGACAGACGGTGCCCAACTGATCCTAGTCTGCAATCGAGAAAATGAAAAACAGGAAGAGAGTGCTCAGTATCGAAGATAGAACATTTAAAAATGTAGACAGTGATGACATAGGAATCAAAATTGTATGGAGACTGTCAGTTTCACTCTTCAGTGTGATTTTCAAACTATCTAACTATAAATAAATAAAATCCTTAACAAATACCTTCTGTTAGTCTTCAACCAAAGTTATATAAATGAAAAATCACTGCTCAAATACACTCAATTCAAAACAAAATATATATATATATATATATATATATATATATATATATATATATATATATATAAAGTTTTGAATTGAGTGTATTTGAGCAGTAATTTTTCAAACTATGCGTATATATATATATATATATATATATGTGTGTGTGTGTGTGTATTTGAGCAGTAATTTTTCAAACTATGCGTATATATATATATATATATATATATATATATATATATATATACTCGAACCGAATATATATATATAAAGTTTTGAATTGAGTGTATTTGAGCAGTAATTTTTCAAACTATGCGTATATATATATATATATATATATATATATATATGTGTGTGTGTGTGTGTGTGTGTGTGTGTGTGTGTATTTGAGCAGTAATTTTTCAAACTATGCGTATATATATATATATATATATATATATATATATATATATATATATATATATATATATATATATACTCGAACCGAATAGGATCTGGGTTCGAATCGATTTTTCTTGATAATATCGGCCTGCGTGTGTGAGCAGTCAGAGAGCCATACAGCTGGATAACCCAAGCCTTGTCAGAGGAATTGGACAGACGATGATTGTGCTACCACGAAGTCACAAGTCATCGTGATCGAGGGTTTGAGTGTGCTAGCCTTGTTAAAAAAAAATGGAAGACGCTAGGTTATGCATCCATTCCCGTAAACTGTAACTACTCAGCCTATTTGGAATATAAACTACAGATCGACTCTTTTGATTGAATAGGCACCTGAAATAGGAAGACGTGTGTGCCTGTAAACAATTAACCAAACATTATAAATATACATATATATGTATTATTTAATTGTTCAGAAACAGGGATGACTAATGCAACATGTGGAACGCAATAATGCCCAAAACGGTGCGTCAAAAGGGCGATTATTCCCTTGACACCGCCATTTCTCCCTCGGCAATATTTATTTAAAGCATTATAAAAATATGTATTATGCGATATTTATTATTTACCTTTTGTAAAAAAATTATTTACCTATTTTATGAAAAGTTAAATTTGAAAATATTTTTTTTATTCCAAAAGTTATAAAAATTACAAAATTATCAAATTATGTAGACCAACTACAATGCACCATTTAAGAAATACCTATCGAAAAAATTTTATTCAACTTAATAAAAAAGACAGAGTTTAACATCTTTGTTGTCAATTCACACGAATAACGAAAATGTATAAATCCAATTTCATAAGTTTAGTTTTTATTAAATTTCTATTAATTTCTTTAAATAAACATTGCCGAAGGAATCAAAAGTTTATACAACAATAGCGGTCTCAACAGAATAACCAACATTTTGACGCACTTTTTGCCGGTACGAAGGTGAAACATTGTCAAAATTATCCATTAAATATTTCGAATTGTTCCACCAAGAAATGTATATTTTCTTATGAGTGAATTACGACGCAAACGGCGCGGCAGAGGAATACAAGAATAATCCTAATTATGTTAACATACTGGGTGTAACAGCAAAATTGTCCAAATCGTGTACCAGCATTGTCAGTCCCATAAAATGTTTAATATTTTTAAAAAACACTAAAATAATTGAGTTTCTTTTTCCAGGTTTTCAGATAAGACATCTTGTCACCATTTGTAAAAATCACTGAAAAATAAACCATTGAGTTATTCAGCTAGAAAGAGAACAAGTTAAAATCGCTTAGTGTCAGCCCCACTGTTTTCCCAAAGGAGCAATAGCGAGAGGAAAAAGATCATTCAGACCTTCAGCAATGGTATCAACATTCATACTCTGGCTTCGATCTTCAAAGTCCATTCAAGAACCATCAAGAGAATGGTGAATAAATTTTAAAAAGAGGGAACAATAGAGAGGAAAACTGGGTCAGGAGGTCACAACAGGAAGAAGGATCATCATTTCAACTTAGAGCTAAATGCTTTCTTATTGTTCAAAGTAGAGTCCAATAGGGTTATAAAAACCTCGGAGAATTCCAGTAAGATATCTTTAATCATTTCTAAGTTACAACGGTTCAAAGCTTAATCTAACAATTGGACAATTTTGCTACACGATTTGGACAATTTTGCTGTTACAGCCGGTATGTCATAGAAATGTGTTGTTGTCCTAGATTATTACTTTACTGTTGCGTTAACATAGGTGAGTAACGTATGCGCTCCTTCACAGAAACTCGAGGGTACGCATCGTAGGAACAAGACTACGTCGCAAGTCAAGGACGCACTGTAACATTTATTTAAGAGGGACATTATATATGAAGTGAAAGTAACAAATGGTGCTGAAGTCAAATATTATAATAGCAACTGAAGAAATGAAAAGGAATATAAACGACACCTATAATTATAAAATTAGCTTTACCAATAGAAAATATACGAATAGCACCTTCGGAAAAGACGACCGAATCATATGGGGAATATTGTTTAAATCTAGAGCTTAAAACGTGAGCCGTGAAAGATGAGAGCTGTGCATAACGGAGAAATTATTAATTCTATCAAAGAATGAGTAGTCCCTTATAGAATAAGAAAGAATTCATTAATGGCACAATTTCCTATGTTGCTATATTCAAAGCAATTAACAAGACTGGTCTGTAGAGACTAGTGTACTTGTCACAAATCTTCTAAATAAAAAAGAAAAGCGTCGTAGAAAAAGATGCTTGTGCTGTTTGTGTGAAAGAAACTTCGTTTGAAGACGGCACCAAAGGATTTTAAGCGCTGGCTACAGAGAAAATTAAGTGCAACAAAAAACTATTGATGGATCGAGAACGCATACCAGCTTCAAGTTTTTTTTTAAAAGCGTAACTTCAAGTGTCAGCAGCTTTGTCTAGCCTATGACCATCCCCACTCTGCTTATGCCCCACTTGTGGTCAAAGGAAGGAACTAAACAGCTGTGAAAGCTTGATAAGATTAAGGTAATGTAACAGGAACATTCAACAGAACTATTGAACCGCATCTCGCATGCTAACCCTGATTCGATTGATGTGCTTCAACCATCTCCTATCATTTATGAGCTTGAGTTGCTCGGAGATAAAACGTTGCTTGAACAAAAAAGTGAACAGTAGAAAAGCGCCTAAAAGAGACGGTCATGTGACAGAAATGTTACAGCAAGGTGATAATGAAATCATAGGCTTGTTTGTGCAATTTTCCAGTATGTGTGGTTGGATGGTACAAACCCCAAGAATGCAATTCTCGTCTTAATCTTCAAAAAGAATCCAATAAAATGTTCGCAAGAGTACTTATCATCTGATTAATCACCCATGCAACACCAAACATTCTACGTGGATCGTACAGATATTTCCCGCCTGACCCTGTCTCGACAAGCATTTTTCGACAAGAAAATTTGACAGAACACTAAGTTGTCTTTTATCAATGTTTCATTGACTCACACTGTCAATAGGCAGGCGCCTTAGAATGTATTCTTAAAGCCAGGTTGCATTTAAAATTTCAAAATTCTGATTAGCTTCATGCATGAAGATATTAAAACATTCAATAGAAAATTCCTACAACTAATTTTAGTTGAAAATAGGGAAAAGTAGGCAGGTCTTTACTCTCTTATCATACCGTTTTAACATTGTTCCCGATTTTTTTTTTTTTTTTTTACTATCAAGACTACTGGAGTTTTATCAATTTCGTTCCAAAGATGAGAATATTCGAAATGAACCTCAAAGAAGGGTAAACAACTTCCTCAAAATGATTAATCAAGAAAAGGAACGTTTCTCTTCGTTTAGTAGAGAACTGCCAAAAAATGCGAAATGTCGTTCATGTGAGAGATGAATTTATTACTCCTTTACTCAAACAAAACTGATCCATTTTTTTTCTTTTTTTTATTATTTATTTATTGATGGGGAGACAAAAAGCTTTTCTTTCTCTTTTTCTGTTTTTTGAAACACCGGTTTTCTTACGATTACCGAAGTTAAGCAACGTCGAGCGTGGTCAGTACCTAAATGGGTGACCGCTTGGGAAAATCAGATGCAGCAAATTAGGATGTGCAGGTGGTGTAATGGATAACGGTTCGGAATTGTAAATCGGAAAACGGAGTTCCAATTTCAGTCAGATTCGTTAAATTCACTTACATGCAAATCCTCTTTCTAAAGGTATGAATCCACCTCTCCACACCCTCTTATAAGTAAATTAGTAAAACTTGTATCAGTAAATCATTACTATCTAAACTATTTTTCTGGCTTTAAAACCCGCAAAAGGTTAATAAGCCGTAAAAATCAATCAATCAAAAAATATCTTTTAAACTCTAGAATGTTTTCTTTTCTAGTAGATTAAAACGTTTGTAGATGAATTTGACGACATAATGATTGTGAGTTCAATCTCTGGACAGAGAACAGTCTTCTCTTGTAGATTAAAGAAAGGGTCCAGTTCAGAATTTCCTGTGGGTTATGCAGATCGATATACACACGACGAAGGCTGCAAGGCACAGCGACCGAAACGTTGTGATAACAACAAAGATGAGACCAATAATACGAACATAAATAGTGTAAATCTGAATTATTTTTATCTTTTCAAAAAGTTCCGACCTTCACAGCTAAAGACTCCACCCCCGCCACGAGCACTGAAACGAACCATCCCCATTCCCTTTGTATTCCATTAGTAAGAAGGAATTTCCGTTATCTTATAGAACAGACTCCCGTGGTGATGCTTTCCCGATCACTACAATCTTAACCTCTTCAAGACTAGTATTAAGCGTAATCTAGTATTAACCTACATATCCTCATATGTGCCTTTTGTTCCCTCCTCTTATGTTCATAAAACAACTTCTACCTTGAGTGACTCTTGAACTACTTTATATTGGCTGGACATTAGTAGGAAAAAAAAACTCTAAATCCCAGACCTCACGTGACTGGGAAGAAAAGGTTGAAAAATTAACACACAATGCTAAGGCCGGACGCTTAATTTCCCTTTGGTAAGAAGGAAGTCTCACTCAGACAGAATCTTCCCAAGAACAGCCATTTTATAGAACAAGCTCTCGAGAGGATGCTTTCTCGACTACTAGAATCTTAATCTCTTCAACTCTAAGGTCAGCTGTTATCTATCCAGCATATCCTCATAACTGTCAATTCTGTAAATTCTTGCTAAAAACATCTTTCTCCTGGATGAACTGCTTTAAAAAGCTAAATAATTCTATTTGCTTTGCTAGTTGACCCTAGCGGTGTAGGGGGGGGGTGACATCAGAAAGTAATCCCGAGCTTGCCTTTTGAGAAATATGTTGTCATACTTTGCCTAGGGCGACTACTTTGCTATTTTCCCTATCGTCTATATTATATCTGGCTGGCCGATTGTTGCATATATTCGTTGGTTTTCTGTTCCCTTGCTATTCCAAATAACAAAGTATTTACAGTACTTCAGCCGTAACTCGTATCGCTCACGAACCGATTGTTCATTTTGGTCTTGATCTCTGCTCCCAGAACGAGGCTCTTCTCAAAAATGTATTTCAACCAAAAGAGAGAGCTGAAACTTAAGGTTCATTAATTTTTCTGCTATATTTTTTTATTTACATTCTAGGCTAAATTGATTTTCTGCGTTAATTAACTAAATATTTGATAGCACTACTTAAATTGATTGGTCCGCTCCTGAATAGAATAGGGAATATTTTGTCGGGATCTAATTAGAGGAAACATGGCACAGTGGATAAAGGCGTTAGTTAAATCCAGTGACAGGACCCAAACAGTGTGAGTTCAATACCCGGTTAAGGCGGTGGAGAACTTGGTGAGGGGATTTATCAGGAGATGACTGAAAATTTACATCCATAAGACATGGCACGTGGAACTAGAACAGTCTACCCCAGTAAGCGAAATAAAGGGCTCAGTACTACATTCCAACCACCTGAACGGCCGAAACGTTGTAATAAATATAGCGAGAAAGATGAGGACAATATTCCGAATAATGTCTAAAAATTATTGGTTTATTTTAGAATGGAAACCTTGTTCTTAAAATAAATACAGTGTCAAATCGATCCCTGAATCTTAAAGGGTTATCTGTAAATTGTTTTTATTTACACATGTCAAATTTGGAACAGTGTTTACGTCATTGATATCTTTGTTTTGAGAAAATATTTTAAAGGGGTATTTCATTAAAGAACTTCTATGTTACTTATTTTCCGAAAATATTTTAAACAAGCGGCTTACGTCCACATCACGTTGAAACACCAGTTCTCGTACGATCGCCGAAGGTAAGCAAACATCAAGCCATCGAGTACCTAGATGGGCGACTGCTTCAAAATACCAGGTGCCGTAGACTTGAATGTGCGGATAACGGCTAGGAATTCTTAATTGGACAGCTGAGTTCCAATTCCAGTTGGGTTCGTTCTATTCACTTACGCGAAAATGCCTTTCTGAAAGGTATGAATCCACTTCTTCTCACCTCACCCATCATCTATGGTTTAATTATTAGGACTATAAATCATTATTATTTCCAAAACATTATTGCAGTCTAAAAATACTTTCTGACTTTAAATAACCTGCAAAGGGTTGATAGACAATAAAAAAACAAATCAATAAATCGATTTAAAAAAGTAATAAATGGTACATATCCGTCTATTCTTCATTTAAGATAAATAATTATTATCCCACAATGTTTATATAAGTAAGTCAGGAAAAACAGCATCCCACATAAAATGACGAGTTTAATTTTTTTTTTTTTTTAATTAGAGGTAACTCTTTTTAAAGTCAGGGATTGAGTTGAAACTGTATTTATATCATGAACAGGACCCCACACTTCAGATTCATTTTTAAAAATCAATATTTTTCAATTCTAACAAATGCTGTGAGTAAAGCTTAATGAATGCTTATCTACAAAAATTATACCTTGACGAAAAGGAAAAATTACCTTTTTTTTTTTCTTTTGTGTGTGTGTGTGTGTGTGTGTGTGTGTGTGTGTGACGACCGGATCGTTGAATTTAAAAAAGTGTGGATTTGATGTGCCAGGAAAATTGATGATATCTCATCTTAAACTGATCAGTTTATGTCAACAAATCTCAGCACACAGCCTGTATAATGTCCATTTCAAATGGAGAGTAAAAAACTTATCAGTGTTTAAATATAATGCATTACTTAAAGAATAAACCTATTTCTATAAATGCTATATATTTAGATATTGTAGAATATATATATATATATATATATATAGAGAGAGAGAGAGAGAGGAGGGAGAGAGAGAATTATATACTATTATACGTATACGATACTTACATGTATTTATCTATATGTATATATATGTATATGTATATATCTATATGCATATGTATATATCTATATTATATATATGTATATATATATATATATATATATATATATATATATGTATGCAGGTTAGCTTCGTGAAGATAAATATGCACTATTAATAAAAAGGATTTGTAATTTATATTAAAACAACTCAGTATCAATTATACAAGATAAAACCACTTAAGGCCGAATTTTAAGATTATTTATTGTGTTTATTCTGTACAGGAAGTACACAGTATTTTTTAAAATTTAGAAAAAAATGGTGAAGAAAACAATTTAGAACTAAATTTATTCTTTTTTTCTTTTACTTTTAGAAATTTAATTTCTTTCTAATTCATCTTTTTTCTATAATTTTTATTTACGTTATCCCTTAAAGCACATTATTTTGCCTCTGAGATGGGACGGTCTGGAATTACGCCATATGGTGCGTTTCCGATAACTAGTTCCTGTGTACCCCGTTTTCGCCTGACACAAACCAAAAAGCGTCTCTCTATATATCTCTCTCTCTGTCTCTCTGTCTCTCTCTCTCACTCTCTCTGTCTCTCTCTTTCTATCTATCTATCTATTACTGAGTACCTTTCTAACTGTATGTGTCTCTTTCTTTCTCTTATACAATTTCTATAATTTTATGTTTCTTTCCTTCTTACACAGAGCTTTCTTCTGTTGTATCTCGTAATTCAGATTTGCTCTTAGTCGATTAACCAGGTTTTTATTGGCAGTAAAAGAAAATTCAGTTGTTGACATCAATCAATCTTAGATTGGTTCAAAACATTATTTATTTGAATGTCATGTCGCTTTAAAAATTATCCTATATTCTCCACGGATATTTCTTTATCTATAAATAGTCATTCCTTTTAAGGGAAGATAATAGAGAGGCTTCAACCGGCGATGTGTTAACTGTTGTCACTGAATTTATCTATCAGTCTTTAAATAACAACGATGAGGCTGTGACTTTAGATATCTCGAAAGCGTTTGACAAGCTTTACGGACCTTCTCCAAAAGCTTAAGTGATATATTGTCTCTGGCCGGATATTTGACTTAATCTAAGTCGTTCTTAACAAGTATCAGGTGATGAAGATCGTATTGAACTGCTACCCTTCTTGGCCATTGCGGGGGTGCTCCCAGAGATCTATCCTTGTATTTACGTTGTTTTTGTTATCTTCGTCAACGATCTTTCTGAGTCATTACTCCTCAACCAGGTATTTATGCTGAGGACACAATTATTTACTCCTGTAAGCCCGAAAAATTCAACAAACTAAAACTGGCAACTGCTCTTGAAAAACCCCTTCAATCAGTTAAAATGAAGCAAGAAATGGTTTGTAAATTTTAACATTTCCAGAACGAAACTGCTATCCTTTAATGATCATAGAAAAACATTTTCCCTCCATCAGCAATGCCTGATGTTTACCTCCAGGACAGCGACTCATTGCACCTTATCATTCTCACGTTTTCTACTGACACGAAGAATCAATCGATTGAATTAAAGATTGAATCAATTGTTAGGTCTTGTCAGAATCTACCTTGCAAATTTATAAATCTACCATTCTACATAAATCGTCCGTGGATTGAAACTTTCTGCTATATCTGTCCCGGTTCTTTGATTATATTTCGAGATTCTGGACAAAATCCAAAGAAGGATCTGTAATGTTAGCAATCCTGACTTAGTATCTCAGCTTCAGGCATTTTCCTACCGCCATGACGTTGCTCACACTGTCTTTTTCATAATTAGTTTCATGGCAGTTATTTTGATGAGCTCTCGGTATCTCGACCGAATGAATTTAAACGTACTACTAGATTGGCAGCTAGGTCTCATCGTATACTGTTGAAATCGCTAGATATGACCGTAAGTTCTATTCTAATGATTTCTTCTCTTTCACTTCTTGCCTGTGGATCTCTCTTCCAATTTCTTGCTTTCCTGTCATTTATAATCTTCAAAAACTGTATGCGTCAATCGCCATATTCTGCATTCCTGAAACCTTTTCGTTTTTCTCCTTTTTTCTTACCAAAGTCTTCTTATTCTCTTTCCCTCTCAGTAACCCTTTGCGTCTTAGTTGCATTAGCGCCTTGCTTGGGGTGAAATTATTTTTTTAAAAAAATGGGAAGCATATCCCATGGACGGTAAAGAATGTTGAATTGATCTGATGGATGGTGTCTGGTCCATCGTACATTGATTATACGATTTGATTCAGTGTCTCTTGTTTTGTTGCAGCAAACAATTCTAACGAAAAGCCTCTGGTCATGATCATTAACGACCAGTAGTGAAATGTGGTGCAATGACTTAGGGTTCGGAATGAGAAATCAAACAACTGAGTTCGAATACAAGTCGAATTTATTACATTCACTTGCGCGCAAATACTCTTAGGAATGAATCCACCTTTTCTCCTGGCTACATGCTGAATAGCAGGACAGAGACTTCTAAGTTTGGTTGGCAACCAATCTATTGCATAAAGAAACTGCAGCCTACTGTACAAAATCGATTGCCTAGTCAGTCATGAATCGAAAGTTCACGTATAACACTTAACTGATTGAATGACTACTACACTGTCTACAATGAGCGGTAATGTCTTCCGTCTTATATATATATTCGGTACATACCTAGCCCATGAGTTTTGGTACGTCAGGGTATATATGAGGAACCATCACCGTAATCAGAATATAATGAATAAGAACCTGAATTTGAACTCGAATCGCTTATTCCACTTTGCGCACTGATATATATTACATTACGCACCTTTCCAAATTAATAAACATAGTCAATAATACTTTTCTTAATCCATACAAAGGCTGATAAAAAGTCCGGAGACTGGTGTTATAAAAAGGAAACTAAAACACATAATTTGGCATTTAATCCACTTCAAAATAAGCCCCTTATGATGTTAGACATTTTATCCAGCGTCGTTTCCACTGATTACAGTCTTATTTGTTCAAGCCTTTCATGCGAGGCACTCAAATACGTTTGTCGATTAAGTGATCGCCTTGCTTCAAGTTGATCTTGAAAAAGGTTTTGTCGTCGCCGTCTTTGTCATTCTGTTGCTATTTCTTTTTCTTCTGAGAGATGTTTTCATTTTACTATTATATTAAACACATGAAATGTTAAACATGAAAAGA
The DNA here is from genome assembly GCA_963932145.1 of Acanthosepion lycidas. Lineage (NCBI taxonomy): Eukaryota > Metazoa > Mollusca > Cephalopoda > Sepiida > Sepiidae > Acanthosepion > Acanthosepion lycidas. The sequence goes on from OZ010586.1 coordinate 2,098,878, forward strand.
TATTGGACAAAAAGCTTTTTATATAATAGCAGGAATCATGAATGAAGCAAAAAGACGATTGAACGTCTAAAAACATGAAGGGAACAGATTCATTAAACGATTCATTGGCATTTGTTTTATTTGTGAATTCTTTATCTCCGCTTTATTAAATCTCAAGACATTCTTTCAAGATTTCTTTTTTTTCTTTTTTTTTTTTTTTTTTTGATTCGTTTTCTACGGCTTATTAATAATTTACAGGTTATTCAAAGTCAGAAAATATATTTTATATCGTACCCTTAGAAAAGGTAAACATCCAACACTTCTCCTCAACTATGGGTTAATTAGTAAGACCTGTTTTACAATCTAAAAATGTTTTCTGGCTTTAAATAACCTGCAAAAGGTTGATAAACCGTAGAAAACGAATCAATAAAACAATAGACTGTAGCAAAGTGATTTTGTGAATGAATGTATGAGATTGATGTATTTTAAATGTTTGCTAAATGTTATAATGAATTTAGAATTTATATATCTAGAGATTATATTTTTCGGGGTTTTTTTTCTATTTTCATGTACAGTTATTAAAAAAAGTTTAAGACGACTTTGTAATCGTAAAGTTAAAAACAACAAAGTAAGAGTAATTTCTGAGAGACAAAATCAGTTTTACACACAAATTTGTACATGGCGATGTTCTCTATTTATTTCAAGCCAAATAGTTCAGTGGTCAGTATTTTGTACGATCTCCTTTGCCTTTGATTACCGCTTGGATGCGACCGGGCAGGTTGAGAATAAAGTCGTTACAGAGCTCAACTGAGATTTCCTTTCTCAGGACTTCAATAATTTTGTCTCTTATTGCATCGGTACTTAACGTTGTTTGACTACAAATTTTGTTTTTGACAATTTACTCCGGTCAGTCCAGTGTTGTCATGCTGATCAGGTTCAAAAAATTCTGAACGACCTTTGACCCGTGGCATAGAGCATCATCATGGATACATATTGGGCACTGGAAAAATATGCATATGCAGTTCCAGTTTCTCCTGCAGTACCTCCACATACCGCATTCTTCATCGTTCCTGGATTCAAGAATCAGAGTCCAGCGGTTCCAGAGTTTCCAGACATGCCGCCCCAAATAATCCGGCTTGTGTGGAAGTGGGGCTTCATAGTCTGAATTGTGTTTTTTTCATCAAACATCTTACCAGGCTAATCGTCTAATGTTTATTTTCCGCTTAACGAATTGTTCTAGATTAGATTCATCTGAAAACATAACTTTGCTCTAGTCTTCAGCTGTCCAGGTTTCATGTTTCTTAGCAAATGTCAGTTGCTAGGATTTCATAGCTGCACTTAACCAAATCGGTTTGAATAATTTCTGATCAAACTCAAATTTCAGATGACTTGAAACTGTCATCGAGGTGACATTTAAAAACAGAGTAGCACGTATCTATCTACAAGAATTTTTGAGGAATCGTATAGCAATGGACTTCTTTAAATTGTCATCTCTAACACTGGTTTTCTTTTGACATTCACTTCCCTCCTTGTCACTAAATGTTTCTGAATTTTGGAAATCAACTAGGGTGATGTGCACAGCTGTTTTGTTACAGCCAGATTTTACACTATGTTCATATTGCCTCCATCGGATAGAACTGCAATTTGGATCGTTCGTCTCGGTGAAAGGGTAGTTTGTTTTTTTCTGCCTATTTATCGGGGTAAAATGAAAGTTGACGCCTGCGACTGCGAATGATAATACTAAAAACAAATAAAAAGAAGAGCAACTTGAGTGTGTATTGCCAAGAAATTCATCTCGTTCCGGAACAAGGGACCCCAAGTCCAATATGAAGGTTAACAATGTAAACAAAGACAGTGAAGACAAAAAGTCTCGATGTTTACAGAAATAAGAAAAAGAAACTCACGATATGAACAACTGTTAAATGTAGATATTAATGAATGATACTTGAATTGCATTAATTGTTGGTTTAAGTGCTATGGGATTATTCACAGCCATTTAACATCAAACGTAAATAGGACAATTTTTTTATACTTAACGGTACGAAGAGGATATCTCAGCTCTTTTTACCAAAGCTGTTGTGTTTTTATTTGTTTTGTTTAATGTTTCATGCGACCACTAAGGCTTTAATTTTCACACTTTAAAATATTAACTTATTCTGACCGATATTTAAAAATGAATAATATAGTCTCTTACGAAAAGTTGCCTTGAAAGGTGCTGAAACCACTTTCTTCGCAAAGCGTCTATGGTTGTCGACGTAGTATATCGGAGTGGAGAAAACTTTCGCTCTGTTCTATAGATGTCGGGTGTCATGGAGACGTTGGTGTTTCCTGCTGCTGCTGCTGCTGCTGCTGCTGCTGATTGACGAACTTTCTTGAGTTAGAGGCGCAGACCAAACGCCCCCGCAATGGCCAAATAAGAAGAAAATACTGTAAAGGCGCCTACTCGCTCTTTTATGAGCATCTCCAAGACGTAGATAGACTCAAACGAGTCAATTTTCATACGGATTAGAATACCCTAAGAGAAAAATAAACTGATCAGTTACGTTTTTCCACTAGTATATAAAATATCATTACTAAAGCAGAAGATAAAATCACGTCTACGATGAAAAAATATTACATTAAAACGACAACACGTCTGCTAATAGTTTGACACTTGTACACAATTTTTAATTTTAAATTAAAATACACTGTATCTAAAAAACAAAATCAAAATAAGTGTACATACGAAAACTTAATAAAATATTTTTATTTTCATTTCCAGCATAAGCTTAATTTTCTAGACAAAAGTCAGAAATGGCTTTGGGACATTTTCGACTGATCTTTTTTGTAAAAGAACATGCTAAGATTACATACATTTTACATAGATAAAGCTCTTCGGAATGCCTGAGCTATTACTTGTGAGTATTTGTATTTTTTAAGGCAATGGGCTACCAGGAATCCTTTCAATGACTGTATCGGACGCTTTTCCAATCCACCCTAGGCTCCATCTACAATTGGTATTATTGCTGTCCTCGTGTACCACATTTTTGAGATTTCCACTTCAAGATCCTTGTATTTTGCATGCACTGCCATGTCAATAAGAATACACATTCTGTTTTTGTGGTCCTTATTATTATTATTATTATTATTATTATTATTATTATTATTATTATTTAAAAATATTTCTGACCTGCACTTGCTTTATAAGCAATTAGCTTGGGCAAGCAAAAGATGTGCCATTTTGTTGTTTCCCCTTAATTAAACAAAAGACAGCTATTAACAAAAAATGCTTCTCTTCGTAGGTTATAAGTTTTGCTTTTTAGAACTATTTGGGGGTGCGGAGAGATGATGCAGCAGGTATTTTATTTTCTTATTGAGTTCCTTTCTTTATGACTCAAATCTCTCACAACAACAGGAACATTTTTTTCTATTTACATCTGCGGGTCTTTTTGTTTGCTTAGTTTTTCGAAACTTTCACAGCGATGTTATTTTTGTCACTTGGCACTCTCATGTGAATCTCTGTACAAACTTTTTTTTCTTTTTTCTCTTTAATAATAATGTCTGGCCGATTTGCTTGTATGGTTTGATTTGAGTTGATAGAAAAATCCCAGACGATGTTAATAACTATTCCCTCGACTACAGATTCTGCATGATGTTCATACCAGTTTGCTTCTGTTTGTGTCAAGTAAAGATAATAGATCTTCCAGTGCAGATATTGATGGTTTATTATTATTATTATTATTATTATTATTACTTCCTTGGGTTTCTGTTGTATATACATTTTCTTCTGGGTCCCAAGCAGAGACCTAAGGTCAGAAAAGGTTTCATAATATTTCCCACTGAATATTTTTTGTAAAAAACAAAAAATAAAACAAAGATCACACACATTTTACAAAAGCTCTTCACAATGTGTGAGCTGTACTTGTGAGTACAATCTTTTGTATTTCTTTAAGGCATGAGTTTACCAGGAATCCCTTCAGTGATTCTATCGGAATCTTTTCCTACTAATCCGAGTGCTCCAACTATAACTGGAATTATTCATGTCCTCATATACCATATTTTTTTAGATTTCCACTTCAAGATCCTTGTATTTTGATAGTTTTTTGAAGATCTTCGAATATACATTACAATCTTCAGGGACTGCCATGTCAATAAGAAAGCATAATCTTTGTCCCATAAAATTGTTACAGGTTCTATTTCTGTAACCGTGTCTAGGGGATGTTCATACCAATTTCTTAGAGTTTTCTTCCCTTAAAAGTTTCATATTTTCCAGTGCAGATATTGGCCCACTCTCTCATGCCAAGAGCCAAGATTTATATTCAGTGAGTGTGAACAAATTTTTTGGGGGGCGGGGATATTTATCACAGAATTTGCATTTTAGACTAACACAATTTTTCTGTACTAGGTAATTTCTAGTTAGCAAGCATTGGTCCTGTGCAGAAAGAATAAAATCTTCGGTTTCAACTAAAAACCCTGCACTGATGGGTACGGGTTTTTGTTTTTTGTTTTTTTTTAGTACAGACAGAGTATTGAACATGCAAAGGATTATTTTGCCATTGTTTCTTCTTCTTCTTCTTCTTCTTCTTCTTCTTATTATTATTATTATTATTATTATTATTATTATTATTATTATCATTATTATTTCCTTGGATTTCTGACGTGTACACATTTCTTTCCGGGTCCCACCCAGAGACCTAAGGTTAGAAATGGCATCATGACGATTTCCAATAACAAATTTTTTTTTTTTAAATTAAAAAGTATAAAAAATTTTTTTTTACATAGATAAAGCCCTCCGTAAAATGTGAGCTGTACTAGTGAGAATTATTATTATCATTATTATTATTATTATTGTTGTTGTTGTTGTTGTTGTTGTTGTTGTTATGTACGGAGTGGAGGATAAAAAGTTCTCAGCCCAAACCACTTCTCTAAATCTGACTCAATGAACAAACATAAGTTTAGGAGTAATTCCTCTTTGGTTAGATCGAAGACTTTTTAGTACCCTATCTTGCCACGAATATCTGGTAATTTTCCCATGAAATCGAGGGAGAGCAGATTTACACAATATTCTGGCATTTATCTCAGTACTTGTACCGACTTTAGTAACACTATTATCGGAAAGGTTTCATTTTTTGCTCCTATTTTCAATTGTTTCAACCTCTTTGAAAGTTTACCCCGAGGCTTTCCAAGTGCACCGATAATGCTGAGTAATGGCTCTACAGAGTCGCAAACAAAAATCCACATCAAATAACAGAAAACTTGAAGACTTTCAACAGCATCAACAACTAAAATGGATAGCAAATGGCACTAGAAGAGAAAATAATGACATAATCAAGATGCTGACATTTCACACGCCTCCAAACAAAAGCTTAAGAAGGAAACCCCCATCAATACCAGAAACAGCGCTGACAGTAGGCAAGAGAAACCTATTTTCCCGAAGAATAATTTTAATAGAAAGATTCTATAAATTTCAACCAAAAGTACTATTGACTGCTCGATCTATGAATGCTGAATGTTCCCATGTAAAGAAACGACTAATACCATTAGAGGTGAGTAGAACAGATACTACATTTGTTATTTATCCGCTCCATTCTCCAATCTACGGTAAAGGGATGTGACACAAGGTCGGTTTCGAGTGGGGAGCCGAAGCGCGTGCACCTATGCTAAGGCCAAAAATTGTCCGATCCCCACCACCAACGTCGCACTGATATTGATATTCCACCGACCTTCTTCTTTAGTGCAATGCGAGAGGTGCTGTCGCACGATTGGAATCCCCAAGACCAAGCATTTCTCATTTATTTGTTGTTTTATGCCCCAAGATAGAAACATAATTGAAAGACAAAATGTAGCTTGTCCACCGGAAAGCAGTTGACAGATATTACGCTTAGTATTTACTTGCAGTCCTACGCTAGAAGGATGTGACACAAGGTCAGTTTAATGTGGAGAGCTCGGATGAGGTATTTCTACCGATTACAACTCTTTAGTGCAATGAGGGAGGTACTGCTGCCAGCAACTGTTCCCCGAGATCGGGCACCTCTCAATAATATTTTCAATTGCGCTCTGCCCGAAGACAGAGGAACAATTGAGAAATAAAATTTTGTTTGTCCGCTCGAGGACAGGTACTACACTTTGATCGCAGCCAAGGAGTGAATAGAAACATAACTCGTGTAACATAAATGCCGTATGTTTTATTACTTAAGTAAACGGATAATATTAGCGTTACTCAACTGCTACCATATTTAACACACTTTTCACAGTAGTAGCCGCTGATGTCTGATACTGAACACTAAATAGCAACAAGTCTCTTTAATAATTCAGCACATTCCTCAATATTCTAGATGCTTGGTTTGGTTTGATTTGTTTAACGGCATACCAACTCCTCATGGGTCATTTAATGCCGGAATTTTATTTTCTTGTGAGCATTGGTATTTTTTCTTCTTTTTTTCCCCCAGAAATGTACTGCTGGTAATTTTTTCTAATGCATTTTTATATTTCCATGTTTTGACTCCAGTTCGGGAGTTCCCTATTTGCCGATAGCTGTGATCAGCTGTGCTACCATCCTGGGTCAAGGTGGACCTGTGAACAACAGCATTTAAAAGGTAATTCCACGTTCCTCAAAACCTTCTCCCAATCGGAGGCCTTGCTGTCGGATGTAGTTTATCGTCATACCCAGGAAAATATTCTAGCTGCCTTCAATAGTCTAAATAGTTTCGATTCTCCTTTAAATTTTTAGTTATTCCTGTTTTTGCCGTGGTTTTTCGGGGTCGTTCCCAGCGCTTCGACTAAAACGGGCGCAATTATCGACCTTTTATCGCCTCTCATAATTTATGTCTCTTCTCCTTTGACCTTAACTCTTTTCTCTGATCATTAAACATTGGCAATGATTTTTTTATGCCATATTTTAATTAATTACTAAATTTTAAGTAGCCTATACGTATGAAGAATTATAAGTTATTGGTCATGGTTGAGTAAAATAACCATTTGGAGGTTTGGTTTCTGTTGTAAATAAAGTGTCTTTGATGTGAGAGGAGGGGACTTCAAAGTGGAGGCTAAGCACCGAAAAGGTTTCACTGGCGTTTGATAAATAGAGAGAAGAAATAGTCGGTCGGCCATTGGTAAATGTTTCAACGAATAGGGAAATGTGGTGATATGTTTACACACGCATACACACGCAGAAAGAAAGAAAGAAAGAAAGAAAGAAAGAAAGAAAGAAAGAAAGAAAGAAAGAAAGGAAGAATAAGGAAGAAAGTGAGGAAGACGAAGAAAGAAGGAAAGTGACAGAAAAATAGAAATAAGGAAAAAAGATCGAGCAGAGAGAGAGAGTAATGAACAAAATAGATGGAGAAAAGAAGGAGCAAAAGATAAGAAGATATAGAAAGAAAAGTAAAGAAAAGAAGAGAATGCTAGGCGAGAAAGAGAATGGGAGAAAAGAGTGGTTGGCAAAGAAAGAGAACGGAATAAAAAGAGAAAGACAGGAACAAAAAGAAAGAGACGGAGACATAGGAGAAAGAACGAAAAGTAGAAATAGAAAGAAAGAAAGAAAGAAAGAAAGAAGCTAAAAGAAAGGAAGAGTAAAGAGAGACAGAGAAAGAGAAGGGAAGAGAGAGGCATGAAAAGAGAATGATAAATGAAAAAAACAGAGAGAGGAAGGGAAAAACAAGAAAAGGTGGTGAAAAAGAAAGGAAGCAAAGAGCTAAGCAGAGAAAGGGTAGGAGAAAGAAAACGGGAAAAAAATGAGTGACAAAAAAAAGATAAGAAAAAATGATAGACAGTAAGAAAAGAGAAAGATACAGAGAAAGATAAAGGAAAAATAGTAAAAGACAGAGAGAAATAGCACTAAAAAAAAAAGAAAAAATAGAAAAGATAAAGAAAATAATAAAGAGAGAAAGAGAAGACAAGTAAAATAGAGAATCAGAGAAACGGAAAGAAGAAACAGAAAAAAGAAAAGGCAATAAGAAAGCAAAGCAGAATGCAAGGAAGAAAGAAAGAAAGAATATATTTAAAAGTTGAAAACGGATACCATGAATGAAAATGAGGTTTATTTGAAACACGCGCGCGCACACTCACACACACACACACACACACACATACACATATATATATATATATATATATATATATATATATATATATATATATATATCTGTAGATATGCTATATTCATCGGTAAAAGTGCTCAATATTGGGTCATGTGTCTGGTGTTTGCATTCAAGCATGAAACAGACAGTCACCGCTCGGTGTTGAACTCCCGTCCACTTTTATATTTTCCTCTCTCTCTCTCTCTCTCTCACTCTCTCTCTCTCTCTCCACATACACACACACAAACATACATATATATATATATATATATATATATATATATATATATATATATATATATATATATATTAATTATATAATTAAATTCGAATGAAAAGATTAATTCCTAAAATAAATTTAAGTCGCATTACAGATGAGGAAAAATTAATTGATATATATAAAACGCAAGTATTTTCCATTTGTACAGGTGACAATATTCTTGTCCGCAGTGGCGGACTGCGTCTAAAAATATAGCTTGCCGGGAGAATAAAGCCCCCCGATCCTAATTACAATTCTATCCTTTAATTTTCATAAGAATATTTTTTTTTACAAAAAGACGTATGGAAAAAGAGTACAATTAAATGTTTTGTGGCAAAATGTGTATTTCTTAGTAATTGCAGTGTACAATATACTGCACATATTTTTGGTTGTAGATACCAATTGTAAATATAGAATGTTATAATTGTTTGTTTGTTTTTTTTAATTTTAAATAATTGGTTAATACTTTTAAATAGTTTTCTGCACAACAGATAGTTCAAGAGCAGAATAGAGTCTTGCATTCAGTCCACTATATTAAGAGCAATCATTTGTGTTCATTAGAAGAATCTGCCAATAATTACTTCTGTATTCAATTCAAACAATTCCTTTTCAATGGATAGCAACTTGTATGATTCCAAATTCTCCTGAGGCACCGAATTTCTTCACTTTGTCTTTATGATCTTTATCATAAAAATGTCCTTTTATATTGAAATTGTGTTACTGGTAGTGTTGGTTATTATTAAAACAGTTGCCCGTGTTTGTTTCTTTATTGGATTTTTATTTAATATAAGAGACCCAGTTCATTAGGGGTTCACTTATCATCGGTCAAGCTGACATCCTAGCCAGTCCGCCATTGCTGTTCTCGATGTTGAGCGAAACATTACGAAACATTATATAAATTATTCCCATAATCATTGTTCTCAGTATCTAGCGAGCACATTATTGACAAATTCTTTCTACTTGAAAATAATCAAGATGTCATCGTTACACACTACTTCAAATAAAAAGTTAAGAAGGAAACAAACATCAATACTGGAAAGAGTTTGTGTAATTTACTTTCCCGAAAAAATTGATTTAATGAAAGGCAAAAATTGTGTTAATGGAAATTTTTATAAATTTAGACCGAAAGTAGTACAGGCTTCTCAGTTAGTGACTAGCAAATGTTTCCTTATAAGGAAATGGCTAATATTCCTGTTACCATTCGCGATAAAGAGAAGAGAAACTACTTTTTGATCCTATTCTGATGAACGAGAAAAGAAGAAAAACGTCACTGTAGTAGCACTGGCTATTCGGTCAATGAATGGTCAACGTTTGCTTATAATATTACCACTGTCATAGATTTATTATTATTATTATTATTATTATTATTATTATTATTATTATTATTATTATTATTATACAGTAACAATGACAAGATAAACTGCTTCATAGTCAATACTCTGCCCGTACCAAACAAGCTGATGTAGACAAACCCCGTACCCCTCAGTGGTTACGTAGTGCAGGGTTAAAAGCTGAAACCAAAGGTTTTATTCTTGCTGCATAGGACGAACGGTTTTTAAGTAGAAATTATCAAACACACATACTAAAAAATTGTCTTAACCCAAAGTTCAGATTCTGTGATTAATACCATGAAACAATTGACCATCATGTATCAGGTTGCACGGTATTGGCACCTATTGATTATAAAAGCAAGCATGACAGTGTGGGCCAATATCTGCATTGGAAAATCTGCAACATCCACGGGAAGGAAACTGAAAGAAAATGGTATGAACACCACCCAGACCCGATTACGGAGATAGGACCTGTTACAATTTTATGGGACTTCACAAGACACACAGACAGAATAATTAAAGCTAAACGTCCAGACATTGTTATTAAAGACTGCAAACAAAAATTGTGCATCCTTATTGATATGACAGTCCCTGTAGACAGCAATATATCTTTGAAGACATCAAAAAGCTACCAGAACACAAGGACCTTGAAATCAAAATCTCAAAAATGTGGCACATGAGCAATTCCAGTTATAGTTGGAGCCTTCGGATTGATTGGAAAAGGTTCTAATAGACTCATTGAAGGGATTCCTGGAAGCCCATACCGTAAAGAAATACAAAAAATTGTTCTCACGAATACAGCCCACACCTTACGAAGGGCTTTATCTATGTAAAATATGTGCGATTCTCTTTTTTTAAATTGCTATGTGGAAAATGTCTTGATGCCATTTCTGACCTTAGTTCTCTGGTCGGGACCCGGAAAGAAATGTGTACACACCAGAAATCAAAGGAAATCGTGTATTTTGTTAAATAAACTTACATGGAAAGTCCTGGGACGATTTTGCGAGCGAAAATCGTTTTCCAGGTTTGTTCCAAGCTATCAGATAATCAATGAAGCCTATAAGAGCGATAAACTTCAACTCTCAAACAGAGAAGGATACCTGGTCGCGTGTGTGGCTCTAGGTCGCCTTGTCGGTTGTCTCTGTTGCCCACTGACGAAAGTTGAGACTACAAAAGACGCGTGTAAGGGTCCTTGTATCTCTTTCTGTAACCCCCATTGCAAGCTAGGGCACGAAACAGGAAGACTTAAAGGATTAACATGCGGTCAGTGTGAGTATTAACCTTATTGAAATCTAATCTCCTTCCCTTAACTAATTACAGATGCTAGATAATTTTAACTAGTTATAAACACGAGCAGATTAACACTAAACTATTGCTTTATCCTTATTCTGCTAGTTTTTTTTTGTTTTTTGTTTTTTTTGTCTTTTGCAGTATCACTCCAAATTTTTCCCAATCGCAAATGACCCCTAGCGGAGTTGTCCTGCGGCCCCATATCCAATTCCCTTTAGCATGATGTTCAGAAGAGTTGGATAAAGTAGACAACGTATGCAAAAACTGCAACTTGTCTCAACTGGAAATATCCCCGGACCGACACTATGGCCATATTGCAGTCAAAGAGTTCCTGTTCTTAAACGATGAGGTTTTAATCGATCACACGGAAAGAGCTCTTTGGCATAGATAGATAGATAGATAGATAGATAGATAGATATGAACAGAGTGAGATAGATAGATAGATAGATAGATAGATAGATAGATAGATAGATATGAACAGAGTGAAATAGATAGATAGATAGATAGATATGAACAGAGTGAAATAGATAGATAGATAGATAGATAGATAGATATGAACAGAGTGAAATAGATAGATAGATAGATAGATAGATAGATAGATAGATAGATAGATAGATAGATATTTTTCTACTGTTACACCTACGATACCGCTGTGCATTCTTAATTTATCTTTATCGACGTATTTGTGGTCCTCACTTCTGACAGTGTGGCTGGTCAAGAAACCAACATTTTCAGCAACATATCCTTTCCAAGAATCTAAAAACGGCGCTTTTTGTCGTTTACAGCGGTACTGCGGACGTGTCAAATATAATTTGCAAAGTTTCTTTTTGAAGACTTTTAGATGTACAATGAACAGCAATTGAGTCGACTCGTTGGAATTAATAACGATTAACCAATGACATTGCGTTGAGAATAATCAGATTTATGTAACGGACAAGAAAAATAGTGAACGGATTCAAAATATGCCAATCAAAAGTTGAAATTCCTTTCTACTTGCTTTTTTTTAATATTGTTCACCAAATACAAGGGAGAGGGTTACTAAATGATGTTGCTGTAAAGGCGCACATGAAGAGAGTAAAGGGCATATATTGTGAGGATATATACGATAGATAACGGTTAACCTTAGACTTAAAGAGGTTAAGATTGCAGTAATCGGGAAAGCATCCTCTTAGGAGTCCGCTCCTCAGTGCAACAGGAAGACGTTGCGAAATTTCCTTCTTACCAATATGAAGGGATATGAAGGGAATGAGGATGAATTGATTCTGTGGACTGGTGGGTCTTAGCTGTGAAGCTCTGAACTGGGGGAAACAAGGAATGTACTACGCCGGAACATCTGGCTTGAATGTAGCGAGAGACTAGCAACTTTTAGTCTGTGGGAAAGGAGTTGTAGGGTGGAAAACAAGGACAAGTCTGTTCAAACGGTCTTTGTCGGGGCTGGTCGGCATCTCCATCGCAGCTTGATGGCGTTTACAGAAGCCAAAATACAAATAAGTATTTACTTATTGCTTTTAGTAGCAATTCGCTACATAAACGTAAAGAAAATGTTCCGTTCTTTTAAACAAATTGAAGTATCCAATGAAAAGGGCTTATGATACAACAGCGTGGAAATTGACCAAACAAGCGAAATTGGCCACTATTAATTGTAATAAGGTTGAGTCTTTTTCCAATGGGATGTTGCATGAATGGCGGGACTTGAAGAGTTTTCATCTCTAATGTCCTTTCGAAGAAGCAAACGCTTCATTCAAACTTGTGCTGCTCGCAATAAGACGAACTAACATTAAGAGTTGACGAAAAGCGTCTGTAATTAATTAACAAAAAAAAAAAGGTTTATATTTCATGAAAGTCCGCCAATCCGAATTGTATATCACTTGAGTGACCAGGCAAATTTTTATCAACTTCGTTGGCAAGTTTTCACTCATCTGCCGTATTCAGCACACTCCTAGATATCATTTATTCCAATCTTTCTAGATATTTTAAAGAAAAGAAATCTCCGAAAGACTGCAAAAGACACCGAAAGCGGTTCTATGATCAAAAAGGCAAAAATATTTATATCGTTGAAAAAGTTTACTGGGGGTGGGGTACCATTATCTAGTACACACACACATATATATATGTAAAAATTCTCAGAATTAATTTACAGAAAAAGACAATATGTATAAAGAAAAAAAAAGACAATAGGAAAACGTAATATATTACTATTAAATATAGATTCGATTAAATAAGAGCAAATAATCTCCCTTTAATTATATAATTTAAAAAACTTAAAATATGAATATTCCTCACTCAAATATATAGTTTTTTCAATTTTCTTTTTTTACACACACACACACACACACACACACACACACACACACACACACACACACACACACATATATATATATATATATATATATATATATATATATATATATACTAAAGAACTTCGGATTATCAATCTAACGGTTCTTTCCCATTTTATCAATATATTTGCACACACGCACACACACACATATATATATATATATATATATATATATATATATATATATATATATATATATATATATATATATATATCCCGCATATTTTAAATGCCAAATATAAAAATTAGAGCTTTGAGTAAGTTCCGAGTGAGGCTCCATCTCACTAATTAAGTCTACTAAATTAGTAACGGTAACCTTTGCACTATAACAAGGAGTATGCTGCCAGGCTTGAGAAATAACAAATAAATACCTAAATAATATGGTTGTTAAGCCTAACAGAAGTCTATAGATATTAGACTATCCATCAGAATGGTGTAGGGAATGAAATTATACAAGCGCCCATATCCACGCACTCACGAAACCCTGTGTTGTGCTCCGAAATAACCAGCACGCGTTATGACAAAGTGGTCCTGTAAACTTATTCTAAGTGTGTCTGTTACTCAATATATTGGCTTTCTGTCACAAGACGACACCTGTTGTGTGATTTTAAGGGCACTAGAAAATATATCAATGCATAGATTTGTAAGCAGGCAAACACACACAGACACCCGTACTCATACACACATACATGCGCGCGTACTCACGCACTGACACACACACACACACACATATATATAGTGGATTTTGTTAAGATAAATTATGGGAGTATCAGTTTTCAATTTCTACTGCCACTTCTTCTTCAGCTGGAATTTCAGTTCAACTGTCAGATTCTGTTTTCCGTTCAAATAACCGTTGCACAGAAACATACATAAATGCACACACTCTTATATATATATATATATATATATATATATATATATATATATATATATATATATATATATAAGAGTAAACGAATGACACTATGGAAAAGTAACATATTATTGACGCGTTTCGTTCCGACAAATTCCAACTTATTCATTTGCCCACTTTCATTTTTTAATTTATACACACACAGATATATATATATATATATATATAAGAGTGTGTGTATATATATATATATATATATATATATATATATATATATATATATATATATATATATATATATATATATATGCATGCAGGTGGCTTGCTAAAACATTCTTAGCCCAGGACAAATAACAGCGTCACATCCGTCAGATTTAACAGACCATGTATGTGGATCTGGTAAAAATTTGTTTCAGCTGAGGTGATAGCTCAGCATCTAATCTGATTCTACATACGCATATATTTGCCACCCATACATATTATACATATTATATATATATATATATATATATATATATATATATAGAGAGAGAGAGAGAGAGAGAGGGATTAAAATATATATATGTACGTATGTATAGTAAAGGTAATGAATCTGTTGGCATATAATCCAAATGGATCGATAGTAAAATATAAAAACTGATTCTCAAAAAGAGTTCAATGTAATTAATATTAAAGGGCAAATAACTAGTACACAATAAAATCTCAAATAAGCTCATATGGAGAATAGGCTTATTTCAAACGGCGAAAAATTCGACAGAGTCTATACCGGGGTTGAATAAGACTGACAAATATTTGTCGGTTGAAATAAGCTTATTCCCCATATGAAGTCATTTTGGGATTTCAACCGACGAAAGATTTTTCAGTCTTATTCAACCCCGGCATAAACTGAGTTCGTGTCGGAAATAGAAATTTAACTATGAAAAAAAAAAAAAACCCCTCGAAAAACTAATACTGTTTTAGTCATATAGAAACGGATGGATTTTGTATTTATTAGTCCGACAGATTTTTATTACTTTTAATAGATACTCGTATTTGAGTGGACTCTCCGTTTATATATTAAACAATATATTTATTTATTTCCGTCTACCGGCCTCTATATTCAAAAAATCGAGAATGGATATTTTTCTCTAATAAGATTTCTCGAATATTCAAACCAGTAGACGAATATAAATCAATATACTATTCATAAAAAACAGAGCGTTTACTCAAATACGAGTATCCACTATATATATATATATATATATATATATATATATATAGAGAGAGAGAGAGAGAGAGAGAGAGAGAAAGTGAGAGAGAGAGAGAAAGAGGCAAAAGTCGAGTAATATTGGAGCTAATAGATCGATTGGAGCGGTCCTGTTGTGTATCCACCGAGGTCACCAAACGGCACATCCTTAGACATTTTTCTGTGGGGTCATTTGAAATCAGTTGCCTTATTAGACGCGGCCACGAAATATTGAGGAACTTAAAGGAAGAATTAAATATGAATGCTATAAAATGACATGTCCGACGTGTTCAAGCATTGAATTGAAATGTGTTTTCAAACAGGAGGACATTTTAAACAGCACTAATAATGAAATAAACTAAACCAAATATTCATGTGTAATTATACTTTTAATAAATTATCTCTATGGTGGGCGACTTTTACTTCACAACACACACACGTACACACACACACACACACACACACACACACACACATATATATATATATATATATATATATATATATATATATATATATATATATATATATAATGATACCTTACCTGATGGTACCTCACCTAATGGTACTTTACCTGATGGTACATCACTTAATGGTATCTCACCTAATGGTACCTTACCTAATTGTACCAACTATTGTATTTATCCCGACTGGATGCATACAGTTTTAAGTTTGTGTCAGACTAAGCTAAGGTTATTAGCTATCTGCATCCGATACACACACACGCATACACAAATAACAATAAAGGGAGATCAGCAATGAGACCAAAAATGGCGCCAATCTTGAACAATTCTCCGCCCAACCTGTGTTTTTCCATGCTTAAGTGGATAACGGAAGCAAGCCCTAAAATCAAAAATGAAACACGATCATAACGGCCTTGAAGACGAAACTCAGCTTTTATGAAACCAAAGTGTATTACTGTTCCCTGGGCAAAAACTAATAAGAGCTTGGGCTGTCAGAGCATTGTACTGCTGACCGAGAGTTCTGATATTTCAATCCACATACAAGGCGAGTAAAGATTCTAATAAATTAATAAGAATTATTCATTATCTAATAAGGTGATTTTATTTTATATTGAAATATATCATCTCTTAGACGGCTCAGCTAGTATGTCCTTGTTTCAAACTGGGATAAACTCAGGAAATAAGAGAGAGAATCCGAAATAGCGATGCATTCAAACTCATCCATAAGTACAAACTTTTGCTGAGCTAATATAAAAGCGAAACCTGCTATATTTATAAACGCTTATATGTACCTTTCTAATAATATATATATATGTGTGTGTATGTTTGTGTGTGTATGCGCGCGCATGTGTGTGCATGTGTTTGTATTGACAGATGACCGCTTTGGAATACCACGTTCTATAAGCTTGCATTTGCGAATGTTGCAATAGGTAATGTCTCCGAATTGTTCACCAGAGAGTTCCAAATCCTGTTCGGTTCGTAATATTTACTTACGAGCAATTACCCTTGGAAAAGGGATGAATCCATCTTTTCTCTATCCAACTATGGGTCCCGACGTCGTCTAGTCTTTTTCTATAATTTTAAAGAAGTTTCTGGCTGTAGTGAGCGTCAAATTTTGACCATTCTTCTAGGAGAAGCTCCCACAATTGCTCAATATTACCTGCAGTTTATTGCATGTACTTAATTTGGACCACAGATTTACAATTAGGCTTAGATTATTCCATAACTTGAAATTTCTTTATCGAGTCCATTTTTTTGTGACCTAAATCCAACTTTCGAGAAAATTTCTTGTATCTTTCCATTGTATCGTCAATGCATACTAATTTTGCCATGTTTCAGCTGCAACAAAACACCACCAAAGCACAATGCTACCGCCATCATGTTTAATTTTTCGCACTAAATTTTCCACGTCAAAGGCCGTATTTGGAGCTCGCCAGACATACCCGCTAGTTTTTCCTTCCCCAAATCTCTAGTTTGGTCTCATCCAACCATAAAACCTTCTGTCAGAATGTTTCTAGCTTATTAATACGAGCTTTTAACCGAGTTTATTTGTACTTTTTTTTAGGCATTATGCCATAAAGACTAGCATTGTTCAGATGTCGTCGCACTGTAGACGTATATACATTGATTCCGACATTGCCCAGGGAGCCTCGAAGAACCGCAGAATTCGTCTGGGCTTGCCAAATTAGATGCCTACTTTGCCCTTGCAGTTATTTTTTCGTGGACAGTCATTTCTTGTTTGCGATTGCGTGTTAAAAAATGTTTTTCATTTATAAACAATTTGTCGCTCAGTGGAGACGTGCACAACCAATCGTTTTCATAACCTTTTTGTAGCCATTCTTCATTATTATCGGCTTCAACTATGCGATTTTTTAAAGAGTCAGAAAGTTCTTTTGATCTTTGCACATTTTTACACATGCACAAAAATTATATGTACTGACAAAAACAAAAATAGAATGTGTAAATGTAAGAGTTCACTTACTTTTGGACATCTTCATTTTTTCATTTTTACTTAATATTTTTATTCCAGCTTGATAAGAAATTTTGAAAGTGGTTCTAATTCTTTTAATAAAGTTTTTTTCTTAATGAATATGTTGTTTAAGTTTTGTGAATTATCAGAAAAAAAGAGACAATTTTTTTATATTATCTTAGAGTTCCACTTACATGTTACAGCACTGTGTGTGTGTGTGTGTGTGTGTGTAACATTATCTACGTTGCCAGAAGTGCCTACTAGATAGTTTCTACTTATGACTGAAATTATATTTTTTCGCAGACAAATGGATAGTAATTTTGTTATTGCATTTTACTTGTAAAATATTTTTTTTAAATCGACATGACGTCATGGGGCAAATAATAATAATAATAATAATAATAATAATAATAATAATAATAATAATAAATGCTCTACACTAGGCCCCGATGCCTCCGATGGTTTCCAATCGTAGTTGTTTTCTGTTGGTGATTAGGAAGTAAACTCTTCATCTTCTGCTATATGTCGTGTCACTTCAGGACTTTGGCGATCATGGCTCTCCATAATTTACTATCCTTTGTAGTTCTGTCTTTTTGCTATCTTTCTCAAAACTTGTCCCACCATCCATTCGCCTAAGCTTAACAGATACTGTACATTATTCACAATTCTTCGGAGTGTTATCTTCATCTTCATTGTCATATTCACAACATTTCGATCGTTGTACACTCCGGCCTTCTTCAGGTGATTGGAATTTCTCTTTAACTCAACTCTCCAAGTTTTGGTTCACCATTGCTGTAGCCTGGTATTGAACTCACATCCCTTTGGGTCTAGTAATGGGATCTAACCAACGCTTTTATCCCCTGGGTCATGTGCCCTTTCGACCATATCCAATGATGATGACGATGATTGACAAGGCCTACAGCTTTGTTGCTGGTACTGTTGCAATCCTGTCTCTGCCTTTCCGCTATTTTATACAAATGAATACAACTATTGCTGCCGTTAATGTCAATAATACAAATTCCTGGGGAAAAACGGGCACTTGCTTATATAGCTGAAATTTCTGGGAAATATAAGATGACGGGAAAACCGGTGTCAACAGAGATGTGGTTCTACAGAAGGATGCTGAGAATACAATGCATGGAGCGCGTAGGCAACGAAGTCGTATTAAACGAAATGTTAGCAAAAAGGACACTGATACTCATAATCAGAAAGATGAAATTTCTGAGAAACTTAATGAGGGAGGAGGAGGGCTTGGAAAATTTGACACTCATAGAACATGTCGATAAAATTGACGCGGGCGACACCTACCTGGCGAGCTTATGAAAATAGATGGCGGGAAGTGGGTGGAGGCTTGGCAAAGAGACAAACATTGCTTAGAGCTACAACAGATAGGAGATTGTGGAGAGACATGGTTGCATACTTCTAGTACATAGAAGAAGAAGAAGAAGAAGAAGAAGAAGAAGAAGATTATGATGATGATGATGATAACCGATTCTCGTTACTATTGAGTCGAGTTTTAAGTGTCGCATTGAGATTCACTCTTTACTGTTGGCTCTCTGTAGTTGCTAACGCAGTTGCGTGTGTGCGCTTCTTAAGGGTCCCATCCTACATAACCCCACCGCCACATTCCTTTTTTTTTTCTTTTCTTCTTCCCACTTCCTTCCCCTTCAGTCTTGACCAATGGCTCCACTCATTATTTTTCTTCGCCCGAACAGCATTTTGAGAGCTTATTGCTAAACTTGACGTAGACGAATTTCCTATTGTCCGCTTTTTTGCTCTCTTTCTCTTTCCCCCTCTCTCTCTTTCTCTCTCTCTCTCTCTCTCACTCACTCACTTTCTCTTTCTTTCTCATTTTCTCACTCTCTCTCTCACTCACTCAATCTCTCTTTCTTTCTCTATTTCTCTTTATCTTTCTCTGTCTCTTACCCTCTCTCAAACGTGTGAATAATATCCTTCCTCGCTTGAACACTGCATCGAGAAAGGCATTCTATTGTTAACTTCGTCAACAGACAGAAGACATTCGTGCTTTTTTGTCTAAAAGAAGCTTGATGTGAAACTTTGGAACATTTAAACCTTGCTAGTATTTTCGCTCAGAAAAGGAGAGAAAAATATTACTTTACAAAATCACAAGCATTTATTTATGCATCAGCTGCACCATTCTTTTAAAATCGATAACGAAATATATACATTGTATTTTACAAATTTGGATTTCATCTAACATTGTTTTTAGTACAGTTATTATTCCTTTAATTGTTTATTACGTTTAATAATAATAATAATAATTATTATTATTATTATTATTATTATTATTATTTCTTTGGTGATTTTGCATATTATTCACATTCTTTTTCAGAAGGAAATTGGATTTTTTTTAATATCTAATATTTTAATTAGAAATTAATCATAAACGGAACAAATAAAAGAAATATTTTTAAAGTCCATATTTTTGGTATTCATCTCTAAATAAAACAAAAAATCTACGGGACCACATCTATTATTTAAACTTAAGACAACAAAGAATTTAATACATCGATGGCAATCTGAAATTTCTTATAGCCAAAAAAAAAAAAAAAGAAAAGAAACAAACAAAAAACTCCTAACTGTTTTAAGGTTGAAGAATATTCATTTTTCGTACAGTGGCATATAAATGATTTATCTACCATTTGCTTAAATTAAAAATTTATCAATGAAACTTATATTCGAAAAGATATACACTTTTATTATAAGTCCTTCCTACAGTTTGGCTGCTACTGTTGATAACATCCATACGATTACACCTACTACTACTACTACTACTACTACTTGAAGTAATTACTTGATTTTTGGCTCCTGACAACAACTGGTTTAAAGTACTATTGCGACTTTGAAATCACAGCATCCCGTGCGTTTCTCGTCTTCATCTTCTTCGGCTCGGCATCCTCAATTTTTCTACCATCTTTATTTCATTCCTTCTTTTACTTTAGTTTTTTTTTTTCCTTTTTTTTAATATTTTTTATCATACATACATACATATACACATACATATACATATACACATATATATACACATACACACGTTCAAATTTAATCCTGTGTTTAGTTCACTTCTCCTCTGTCAGTCTAGCTGTTTCGGTCGGACAGCGGTACAAAAAAATTCGTCTTTATTACCATTCCAATTTTTTGTGTCTCTTCAACAACACAAAACAAAAAGAAAACGATCCCATCCTCCACACACCTACACATGCACAAAGACAAAATTACCAATATTATAAAAGAATTCACTAACCCAGAAAAGTAGCCTTTGAAGAAAAATCTTTAGGTACATATTACAAATATGAAAATATCTTGTGAATAAGCCAGCAGAACATCTAAAAAGAAAAAGACAAATGTAATATAAAAAATTAAAAAAACATACGCAAAGTATAATTAAGTAAAAAATAAAGAAATACATAAAATAGTTTAAAAAGAAAAAGAAAATAAATATATATATATATATTTATATACACTGGTCGATTGCTGAAAAAATATTTGGAAAACAATAAAAAAAAAACAAGTGACAAACATCATTTTTGGAAAAACACTTGCTCTCAAAAATGGAATTCCAGATGATGTTAACTTTATTTTTCTTACTTGGGATAACAATGAACGCTGGAAAAGCAGGTAAGTGAAAAAAAAAATTAAATTATTCTCTAAATTTTTAAATCGGAATCTTTCAGTTATTATTCGTGCAATTTTCTTTCGCTTTCAATTCAATGCAATTCTTT